>CAJVQA010011218.1:0-10860 GCA_910591915.1 Cetraspora pellucida
TATAATATTTTAAAAGTAGATTTAAACTTTATATAAAAATCTCAGTTAAATATTCAATAAAGATAAAGGCATGGCCTCACCATTAATATTAAAAAAAAAAAAAAATCTGTTTTTTATTATATTTTATATATATATATAAAATTTTATATCACTAGTTTAAATATTAAATAAATTAAATAACTATTTGTTAAAATACTTTAAAATCACTTATACTCAAATTCAGCTTAGGAAACTTGTCTTGTACTTTAAGACAAAGTTGTCCAGCTCACTTCTGACTTTATTTTGATATAAGTTTCATTAAAAACAGCCAAAATTAGTTATTTTATGAGCAAAAAACTCCAAATAGCTAATTCTCTTAAAATTTTCTAAAAATTTGTTCTTTTCTCTTTATCCCTTCCAAATCTGAACCTCAAACATGTTTTACAACACTATTTTTTAGTGGTTCACTCAACTAATTATCATTTTAAAATTATTTCTCTTTTAGTTCTTAATTAATTAACACAAAAACAAATAATTACAAATTAGTACTTATTCTAAATTATACAATCTTGTATATACTTTATTCTATTTTTAGCAGAAGTTACACAAGCCTCACATTGTACCACAAGCCATGCCAGCTACTAGTCACAGCATTCACAGTAGTCACAGCCACACCAGCTACAGGCACACCAGCCACAAAAAGTAATACAAAGAGTATAATATTACACGAACTAAAAATTACTTTTTTTCGAAGCTGTCATCATTCTCTTTAATAATATCATAATAACATCAAGTCAAAATGCCTACCTTAATCACTGATGAACCTAATTCTTATGATTTAGATTATTATTATAATAAATATCCTGATCACTTTGGCACTAGTACCAAAGAAACTGATCTACTTACTTTACACATTTTATCTAAAGATGTTAATCCTACAAAATGCAAACTCAATAAACAACAACACTACTTTAAAATGCCAATTCAACCTATGCTATCTACTTGTCTCTGTAATAAATACCATACCAACTTTATCTTCAAACACTACAAAATTACATATACTACACTTCTTCATCAATCTTCTAGTTCAAGTGCAATAGATATCTCTCCAACTACAATAATTTCTAAAAATCACTTTAACAATATTATTAATAAACTACCTAACTCACCTATTACTAAGCAATAACAACAAAATCTACTATCTACTTTTCAAATCTTACCATCCTCCTTCCATACAGACCCATCACCTATAGCTATTGTTTCATACTCTCAACATTATTATATATGCACTCTATGCAAAAAGAAAGATATCCCATATATTCTTATTCAAGAAACATGTCATGCACTGGACTACTCTACAGCTATAATTTTCAAAGGCTTTTTATTCCACCAAGACTGTGTTCACAGTCTCCAATATACCAAACTCAAACCTCTTCCTCAAACTCAAGAACTTACCAAAGAACAACATTCTATCTTTTATTTTTTCTATTTTTACAAACTTACCAAAGAAGAAAAAATCAATTTTCTTCAAAAACTCACTCTCAGAGAAAAAGAAAAGAAACAAAACTCTAATTAAACAAAACAAAACTAACAAAAAAAATACAACTAACTAACCCAAAGATACTTCTAATGACCTGGACTGGTTTCTTAACTATCCAATTACTGAAAACATGAAACCAAATACAAAACTTAAAACATCACTTGCTTAACAACTTTTCAACTTTTTAAAAATTCATCTTCACAAATTTACTCCTGGCCAACCAATTCCTTCTACTACAAATAGTACTCTACCAACTACAAACCAAAAACTTCACCAAAAACAAAGCTTTAATTATCTACTTAAAACAATGGCTGCCAAAAAATCATAATTTTTTATAGACTTTCTTCATCAATCTAACTCATTACTCTCACCTCAACTTAATATTCTACAATATGCTTATATCTCAACACTTAAAAATCTACTTACCAAATTTACTGAACTCTTTTTTATCAAACTTAATTATTTGTATATCTTTTGTTCTTATTATTCAATTCCACTTTATCCAATCTCTGATCATTGCAAAGTAGCAATTAATTTTGCTCAATTATACTTATTTCTTTATAACAAATATCAAACAATTCATTACCAAAAATTTATTGAGAAACTAGAGCTCTATTCTCTTAGATTATCAATGAAATACAATTTTGAATATGATGCTTCAAAACCCTTATTCGGCATCTACAACAACAACTGCTTTACTATTACTGTTATTCTTAATATTCCCAAAACCAAATTTACTAATATTTTTTGAATTCCATCACTTAAGCCATATATTTAAAACTTCAATACATAATATGCAGACTTCTTTAAGGCTTACTAAAAACAGTTCACTAAAATTAATAAAGATAAAGTTAGAAACTATATAAAATACCAAATTGCAACTACATTTGCTAAGGAATGCAAAAAATTT
Organism: Cetraspora pellucida; assembly: GCA_910591915.1. Classification (NCBI taxonomy): domain Eukaryota; kingdom Fungi; phylum Glomeromycota; class Glomeromycetes; order Diversisporales; family Gigasporaceae; genus Cetraspora; species Cetraspora pellucida. Next base: position 2,430 of record CAJVQA010011218.1, read on the forward strand.
CTACCTTCAGAGTTTCAAATTACAGAACCTACTTCTCTTTAAGTCATTCCTTCCTAACTACCAAAGCTGTACTCTTTCATGTTCATATATATAAAAATCAAGATTGCAAGCTTTTACCCAATAACACAGAACATATTTTCAAAAATATATCTACTCACTTTTTCAATAAGTCTTTTGAAACCTTTCTAGCACTCCCAAAAGATAACTCAATACCTAAAACTACACCATTCACTCCTGATTACTCAATTTTTCAACCAAACCAACAATATACTGCAACTTTCAAAAAAACTATCCTACTAAATACATTTAATGAACTTGCACTTAAAGCAGACCAAAAGTTTGCTAAAATTAACAATACAGAAACCAACCCAAAATGAACTGCATTCTATCTCTACTTATATCTTAAAGCTTATCTAAATACTGCTGCTACAAATGACAGTATTGCAGACCTCAAACTTAATCAAGCTTTGGAAAAATTTATTGCACTTTTTATTAGTCCACACATTCTAGCATATATAATTCTCTATTTCTATATCCAAAATCAACTTAAATTTTCTATTACACAAATCCAACAAGACTATGATCAAAAATACTTCCTAGAAGCAGAAAAATTTATCATTAAACATTATGATATTAAAATTCCTTCTATACATGATGACACTCTATTTCTATTATTAACTACTACATATAGTTCACTTTTTCAATAATCCCTTTTATAAATAACATTAATACAGCTGTTACTTTCAAAATAACAATGTTCTTTACTAAAAGTGTGCTATTTTTGAAAGAGAATGATGTAAGTAGGTAGGCAGAAAAGCCTATTTATATGAAGAACCAAGCTAATAGTGGTCAGACCCAATGTACAAGGCAAGCTATAGTATCTTTTGCAACTGTGAAAACCAAGTATATAGTGAGCCAATCTATAGAAGGAAAATCTAACTTCTTAGATAACCATTCATCACATTCTTCTGAGAACTCCTTTTTATTGAATTCATACCTAACTTCTTCAAAAAACCTCTACATACCAAATATCTTTATCAATACACTAACAAAATCAAGCACTATAATCGATGATGATGAATTATTAACAGAAGACTATAATAATATTATAGACTTACCAACAACCAACACTGTTAAAGGGAAAGCTTATATCGAAACCTCTGATTTACTCAAACTATACAATCTCTTTACTTGTTTTAATAAATTTTTCGCATTTTACAACTTACAACTTCTACCTTCACCATAATCAATCAGCTACTTTTTAAAATTTATCCAAAATGAACACTCAGAATACTACTCAGAACAATATATAAAAATTTCTATTAAAACATCTAACAATAACTCACATAAAGCTCACATTTACCTTTCTCAAGAAATTAACTCTTTACCTAATTTTACACTTATTCCTTTTAGAAATCTTTTAAACTATCAAAATTTTGCACTCAAAACTAAATTTTCTTCAAAAAAATTCAATATACCATCATTTTCAGAATATCAAAATCTTTTCCCAACTACTATATTCCCTGTTTCTGAACTAACTATTCCTACAACATATACAAATAACAACATTATATCTTTAAATAACTCCAATATGATAAAATCAATTAAAATACATTCACTTAATGTCAACAGCCTTTTAGACAACTTTAACTAATTAAGTTTAATTAACTATATTTCAGAAAACCAAATAGACATCTTTGAAATTTCTGAAACATATTTATCTAACAAAGAGGCAAAATTTTCAACTCTTTCATAAAAACTTATAAATAATAAATGTTTCTAAACATCTAGCAATGCTCGTTAAGATGGTGTAGGAATATTAATTCACAAATCCCTTGCTAAACACATTGGAAAAATTCAAAATTATAAAAACTTTCTTTTAGAAATTACATTTTTCTTAAAAATTTTCATATTAAACTAATTCAACTTTACTTTCTAACTCAAGAAAAGAAACAACTTAGAAAAGATATTCTTCTATATCTTACTTTCATTCTTAGCAAAACTAACTACAAAATAATTCTAATGGAAGACTTAACTGGAGTTCCTAATTTCAAATTAGATAGACTACCTCAAAAAAACTTAAACACACCTGAACACTCACTTCTAAAACTTCTTAAATCTCTTCAATTTCATGATATCTATAGACTTTTTTTTTCATTAACATCCATATTCTCTTATATACACAATAACAGCCATAGTAGAATTGATCAAATATGAACTAATGTTCATATTACACTCTTAGACTATGCTGATATTCTACCTAACCCATTTACCTTAACAGATCACTCAATAACATCACTAGAACTTACATTCAACATACCTAAAATTAATACACAATTTCATTAAACAAGAACTATTTATCAATGGAAACTTATCAAAAAAGAACAAATTGAAAACTACCAAAACTATACTAAACAAAACCTTAAACCACTTCTTACATCTATTACCAATATAAATTACAGCTCTGAACTCAATAATATATAGAATCAAATTAACAAAATTCTAATCAAAGCAGCTCAAAAACATATTCTATTCAAAAGAATTAAATTAAATCTATATTATACTGAACAGCAATTACCCTCTCTTTTACCACTCTATAAACAACTTAAACAAGCAATTCTATTTAAAAGAACTCTTAACAAACCTAACTTTATAAAAACCTACAACTCATATATAAATAAATATATACAAAACACTCTACTTCCACCCTTAAACCCAATACTAACAAATTACAATTCTGATTCTACTATCCTTCCTACCCTTTTCACTACTGAAATTAAAACTTTAAAAACTAAAATTTATAAAGAAAAACAAGAAAACACTTTTAAAAAAATTCAAAACAAACTAGAAGAAAGAAACAATAACTTTTATCAAAATCCTAAAATATTCTTCCAAAATGTTTTGGAAAAACACAATAATAGTATCAATTTAGCTATCTTTTATCTAACAACACACTTACTACCCAACCAACTGAAATAAAACAAGCCCTACAATCCCATTTTCAAGATTATTTTAAAAAACTACCATATAGTCCAATTCAAGAAAACACAAAATTCTATAAACTTTACAAACCTTATCCAGAACATGAACCTTTTTTTGTTAACCTATTCTCAGAAATCACTTTAGAAGAATAGAACCAAATCATACATGATCTTCTAAACCAAAAAGCTGCTGGTCTATCTGAAACTAATTACAAACATTTAAAATACTTAAACTCTAAAGCCAAATACATTATTTGACTTTTTCTAACAAAATGCTTCTCACTACAACAAATACCAACAATATGAATAACTTCTAACATATTATTAATCCTAAAGAAATCATTATGGGACTTTACATTAAATCAAGTTAGACCTATCTCATTCATCAAACCCATTAAAAAATTCTTACTAAAATCTTTACAACACATCTTGACTAAATCATAAACCAACATCATCTACTAAGTGATTTAAATTTCACAGCAACTAAAAACAGCTCTACCCATATTACTATACAAATACTACTTAATACAATTGAACATTACAAAACTAATTATAAAGAAGCCTAGATACTCTTTCAAGATATGTCTAAGGCTTTCGACAAAATCAACATCAAGCGATTGTTAGATGCTTGTAAACATATTGGCATTCCTAAAATAGGTCTAAATTTTATTGAATTTCTCTACCAAGACAGAAAGGCTAGAGCAATCACAGTCTATGGTTTTACCAATCCAATTATACTATATTCTGGCATTGAACAAGAAGAAACAATTCACTATTACTTTGGAAAATTTATTACGATCCTATTTTTAGCTATATAAATTCAAAATATAACTCACAACTTCTTAAAATCTCTTCACAATCTCCTCTTGACACAATTTTTTTAACTGCATTAATGCAAACAACAATACCACTCCTTGCCTTTATAAATGACACAGTTTGGCACTGCAAATCTAAAAATAATCTTCAAGATATTTTAAATGACATATCTGAACTCTATCAACTGAATAATATTCAAGTAAACCTATCTAAATCAGACCTTATTTATATTACACCTAACAAAAAAATATTATCTAATACAGTACCAGATACAACACCTCTTACTTTCAATAACCAACCAATTATACCATACAGTACCAGATACAACACCTCTTACTTTCAATAACCAACCAATTATACCTAGGAAATCCAACAAAATAATCAAATACTTAGGAATTTTTCTAAATGGAAAAGGATCAACTAAACCAATACTTGATAAAATTTTTGACAAAACCTCCTAATTTATTTATACTATCCAATACAAAAAACTTTTTTCTATACAAATATTCTGTTTACTCAATATTATTTTATTACTATCAATAGAATATCTACTTCAAATATGTTCTTTTCTACAAAACAAACTTCAACAATTATCTAGCCTTCTAATAAAATGTACCAAACACATGCTTCATCTATCTATTAATACAAACAATGACATTCTCACTAATCTGCAACTACTTAATATTTCAATATTTAACAAACTCATATTACAAAACTTGCAATAGTAATATAGAAAGATGCTTTAATAATAATATACTCTTGAATAAAATCTCTATACATTGTATTAAAGAATGGCTTTCAAAAATATGAAAACCATCTCTAACTCAAAATACAATCCTAAAAAATCATAAAAAAACTATTAATTTTACTATAATATCCCAACTCTATCACTTATATAAAAATAATATTTTTATTAATAACACTCACTTAAATCAATTAACATCCTACAAACAAACTAATCAACTAAACAATCTTTACAACTTCATTACATCTTCAAATAACTCAACAATCTTAAATCTAAAAAACAACAAAATTCTCTTTCTTGAACAATTACTTACAACTAATAATTTTTACTTACTTCTCTGAAAAAACATATATCTTAGAACTCTTAAATCTCCTCAAAGCCCTATTCCAAGATGGTTTAAAATACTCTCAAATCAAATCTTTACTTTTTCTATCTTACAAATATGGCCTAATCTTCAACTTCAATCCATCAACCCATTTCTAAATACATTTAACCTTATTACATCTCAATTTGACAGTTATAAAAACATATGGATACTTTATATCTTATCTTTCAATTGGCATATTGGCAAAATAACAAATATATCCAACTTCCAAATTATTTTTCAAAAATACCAAATTATCAATTTAATGACTAACACAACTTATATCTCTCCTACATCTACAATGTTTCAAATAAACTACAACTAAATGATCAACCTAAAATACAAAACTCAAAAAGAATACAATATTTTGAACTTAATATAAATAATCAAGAAATCCAAGCACTTCAAAATATTTATGCAGAGTTATATAAACCTGCTACATAACTCTTACTATCTTTTTTATTACCCTCTTTAGAAATCATTCTAATACAAAACATAATACTAAACTTCATATATCAAAACCAACTTATAAACCTTCATCAAAAAATACTACTTCTCAACTCAACTAATTTACATTTTTATACTTATGCCTCTATACTTAATTCACAAACACATAACATATCTACAGGCATTGCCTAGATCCTTGAAAATAATATACAGATCAAATTTAATGCCTCTATAACTCATGCACCCAACTCTACACAAGCAGAACTAGCAGTACTCATTCCTTTATTCCTTATTCTATCTACTAATTACCAAATCTATATTCATCTCAATAATTTATCTACTATTCAAACCCTTACAAACACAATACCTTATAACCAAAATTCTCAAACTAAACAAATAACTGAGATATAATTCATATTCTAAACTACTTAATCAAATATAACATTAACTACACTACTTATAAAGTTAAATTACATTTAAACAACACACTACATAATATAGCTAATGCTTTAGCTAAACAGAATGTTTGTAAAACTGAACTAAAAATCAATCTTGACTACCTCTATCTATCTATCTTTATTACTTAGAAAGAAATACCAATTATATACAAACTATAAAAATTCTGTAAAAACTTACTTTCTATTCAAACATTCAACAAACTTCTATAACTTAAACTACTATAAAATTTCTCAACAATAAACATCTAACTCCTTACAGAAATTATCAACTCCCAAAACTTAAATCCTAAACTATATTCTATTAGGAATAAAATACTTCTTAATAACTTACCAACAATGTCAAATTTAAATACTTGTTATTCCCTTCTTTACTTAACCTCAAATTGTTCAATTTGTAACCAATATGAAAATACTGCACATCTCTTACAATGTTCACTCCACTCTTACAACCCACAAAACATTCTCATCAATTAAATTTCTAATATATTTAACTTATTAAACCTCTCAGAAACCTCATTATATACAATAATACAAATTTTAAATATACAAAATTCTCTCTCTAACTCTACTATATATATATATATTGTTTTTTTTTTATTTATATAATATCATAGTAGAAACTTTAAAATACAATAAGAAATTTAATTACAGAAAAAAAATTCCAAAATAAAGATTTCTAAACTACATTTGTGTTGCTAAAAAATAGACATCCAATGTGACATTACACCTTCTATTTTCTAATAAGTGCTATAGATAATTGTTTCAAATTATTTTCTAGCTAAGAGGTGTGATGACCTAGTGAAGTGAATAGGTTGTCAACCCCCAAGTGGCAGGTCTAGAGTTCAAATCCCAGTGATGGCAAAAATTTGCAATTCTTTCTGTATTACGGCTAACTGTCTTCTGTGATTGGTTGGGATAGGATATCTGTAACCCATATTATACCAGTTTGACTGGAAGGTCTAGGCATTTGTGCAATATTGTATGAAAGAACACAAACTGGTACTGGGTGGTGTGAACCCAAGATAAGTCCTTAGATTATGTAAATCATGGGAACCAGGTAGGAGGATGGAAAACCATTTGAAAGACCCAAGTAGAAAGGTAACCTGAACTTTTGACAGTAATACTATAAAGACTAGACCTATAAAATGAAGCAGAAGTTGAAAACTAGGCAAAGAGCCAGCCTTTGAGAAGGGGCTGAATGGAACCAACCAGGCTGCCAGAATTTTCAGGTTTTAGAAAAAAAGGTTACATGCTGGCAAACATGTAAACCAAAGGTGTATGGTTATGACCTGCCTTTCTGAGCTATCTGGTTTGGAAGCTTGGTGGAACTTGAATTGAATACCAAAGTTGTAGGGATATGTTGTGAAGTTAGTATCAGGGTTAGAGTGAACTCTACAAGGCCATAGCAGTTAAATGCTACATTCTGACTGCCAGTGTTGGTCTCAGCTATAAAGATACCAGGTCAGCTGTAAGAATAGGATACAGAAGATTCTAAGGTTTTCTATGTAAGTGAACTGCTTTAAAGACTTAGTGATCATAGCATATTTGCACCAGTATCGACCAGGACATCTTGGTAAATATAGGTAGTTGGGTGGATACAGAAACAGAGTAGTTAAATAGAGAACTTACAAGTAGGTTTCAGGTATAGCAGCTAGTGTAGAACCTTCAGGCAGACTACTTAAATTAGACAATGACTAAAGTTGTACAAGTGGCAGTTGTATACTCTTTCCATAGTTGCCCCCTGTGGTTGTAATGCAATCATTAGCTGAATGTACTATCAATAAAATCCTGAGTTATAAGTACTCACCTTAATATTTAAAAAAAAAAAAATTTATTTTCTAGCTAAGATAGGTTGGAGGAAACCTTAGTTAAGAGTCAAGATATTATATAAAGCATGTGGTTAGAGTAAAACCTTGTAAGAGTTATTTGTTAATTGCTACTGTAGTATTAAAAATTTGTGTAGTTCTTGGAAGGTTGTTAGTGAAAGAAGATATTGTTGAAAAGTGAATTTTTGTATGTTTAGTTTTAGTAGTTATGTTTCGAGCAAGTTCCCATTAATATTGAGATATGTTGCATGTAAATTATAGATTTTAATAGTATTAAGTAAGAAGATTATTGGCTAAATTAATTAAAAAGATGTTTGTTTGTTTAAAAGAACTTTGATATTATTGTAGATAGTTATAGAGAAAGTGCCAGATATGGCATATAAGATAGATTGGTAATTAGGATTAGTATAGTTGACTGTGAAGTTTGAAATAATATTAAAAATAGAGAGTGCTAGACTATTAGATATTTGAAGTAAGGTAAGTGTTAATTGGATTGTATTGAGAATTGCTTGGTTTATATTAATATTATTTTGTTCAAAGAGAAAAAGATTAAGTGTGTTTTCAAGGTTTGTATATCAGGAACATGTTGTTGTTGTATAAAAATAAAAATAGCATATATTAAGATTTTCCATAGTGGGCAGGTTATTTGTAAGGATTTTAATACAAAAGAAGTATTTTTGAATGTCATGTTCCATGGATTTGATTATTTGAAAGTTAAGAGCCCAGTTAGGTTCTAAGGTATTTTGGAAGTGTTTAAGTGTAGACCAAGAAGAAAGTTCTTAAATTGTAATAGT
>CAJVQA010011219.1:0-10860 GCA_910591915.1 Cetraspora pellucida
TATTTTTTACTTAGAAAGTATATTGCTAAAATTAATTGTTAAAATTTTATTATAAAAATTAATTTTAAAAAAATTGACGCAGCCAAATTTGCCTGTGTTACAATCTAAGGGATAGTATTCTTCATAGCTGTGCAAGCTGAGCTTAAAACATGAGCAACTCTGCAGAAGACATTACAAATACTACCTTTACTTTTAATGCTTTAATTTCTACAGAAGTAGACAAATGCTATAACAAATTTATAAAATATTACAACTTATCTCAAATACTAAAATCTGTTATATTTGACAATTTTATTCAATATTTACATCACAATTATTTTTCTAGTTCAATAAAAATATCTATAAACTTTAACAAAACTAAAACATATATCTACTTAAATGCTATAGAACAAACATTACCAAATTATTTTACAATAGATCTTTCTCTTTACAAAACATATAGCTATCTATCTTTACTATCTATTCTTAACTAGAAAATACCTAATACAAACTCTGCCTTCTTCTCTATATCTGATCAATTATCTAATTTAAACATTTTTACATCATCTTTAACTACCTTATCAATAACTTCATCTGAACATACTTCTCTTCTAATTAAAATTGGTTTAATAAATATTAATGAACTCTCATAAGCTAAAAAACTTGTTTTAACTGAACTTTTACAAGAAGAAAAATTTGAAGTCTTTAAACTTTCTGAAACACATTTATCATTCAAAAAAGACAAATTCTTAAATAATCAAATTCAAAACTATATTAGTTTCTAGAGCTCATTCACAAATCCTCATCAAGCTGAAATCAGTATTTTCAATTACTAAAATATCTTTAAATATATTGCCAAGTCTTATAATTTCAATAGATATATAATTAGTCTTGATTTTTACTTCAAAAATATGTCAATTAGGCTTATTCAAATATACTTCTCAACTTACAAAAAAAACAACTTTGCAAAGAAGTTTAAGACTATTTAATTTCCTTTATTCAAAATAACAAATACAAATTAATTATTATGGAAGACCTAAACAGTGTTCTAAATCCAAGAATTGATAGATTACTTTCAAAAAAATAGCAATTCCTCAAATCAAATTATTTAATATCTAATCAGCTTCTAACTTAAAAATATCTTTTGAGTTTTTTATTCAAATACTTATAATTTTACTTTCAGTTGTAATAATACACAAAGCTGAATTAATCAAATTTGGACCAACTTATTCATTACTAACTTTGACTATACAAAAATCCTTACAACTAATATAATCAAATCAGATCACTAATTATAATCTTAGAAATCTCTATTATAATTAATAGACCTAAACCTTATAAATAACACAAATGCAAAGTCTTTTTTTGAAAAAATTGCATTAAAGGAAATCTTGAAAACTATACTGATTAAACAACCAAAACTTTTTAACACTTAACTTCTAAAAGTATATCAATTGCAAATCAAAATTAACTTAATATAATATGGAATAAAATTCACAAAACACTAATTAAAGTTTTAACTAAATACATTCTCTTTAAAAAAATCAAAACAATTAAAGAAATTAAAGACACACCTTCATCAAAACACTCGTCACTTTACTTTTGTTATAAAGAAATACTATTTTTTAAAAATCACATCAATTCAATCAACTTCAATATACTACTTACCAAATACCAAACTAAATACCTAAACTGCTTTTTTCAAACACTTTTACTCTCTTTGACCCAAGTTAAAGAAGAATTTCAACTTATCAAAACTGTATTTAATTACTAATACCAACAATCTATATATAATAAAATTTAAAAAAAAATAGAAAATCAAAACAAATTGTTTAAAAAAACATTTAAACTCTTTTATAAAAAATACTTGAAAAATACAACAATATTCATATTGATAAATTATTTTTTAACAATAATTTTTTTACAAAATATAAGAAAATACTAAATACAATTAAACATTACTTTACTGAATATTTTAAAACTAATTTTCTTGAAACTATTTCATTATCATCTAAATACTTCTTACTTTATAAACCATATCCTGAATTTGAAATCCATTATCAAAATATTACTCATGATATATCTGAACAAGAATAGTAGGACCTAATTCCTAACCTACCTATTCAAAAAGTAGCAGAACCTCTCAAAACCTGCTATGAACACATAAAATTCACTAGTTCTAAAGCACAAAACATTTTTTAACTCTTTTTAAACAAATGCTTTCAACTTTAAAAAATCTTCTCAAACTGAAATTCTTTTAATATCTTTTTAATTTCAAAAAAATCAAACTGGAATTATATACTAAATCAAGTTCAACTAATCTTAATAATAGAACCTTTCAAAAAAGTTTTTACAAAAATATTCACAAACTGATTAGATAATATTATTTCAAGTCACAATCTCTTATTAAATTTAAACTTTGCAGCTACCAAAAACTCCTTGACTCATCTTTCTATACAAATCTTATATAATACAATTAAATATTACAAAGTTAATAATAAAGAAGCCTAGATTCTTTTCCAAGATATGTCAAAAGCTTTTGATAAAATTAACGTATCAAGGCTTTAGGACATATGCAAAAGAATAGGAATCTTCTCAACAGGGATCAATCTTATTACCAAACTATACTCTCATCGCTTTGCTAGAATAATTACTACTCATAGTCTTACTTCTTCAATACTAATCAACTCTGATATTGAACAAGGCAAAACCTATTCACCTTTATTATGAAAAATCTATTATGATTCTATACTCTCTTTTATTCACAAAAAATACAAAAACCATTTACTCAAAATTTTATGTCAATCTCCTATTGATATCATAACAAATACAACATTTTCTTCAATTATAATTCTACTATTGGCCTTTATAGATGATACTACTTGGCATTGTAAAAGTACAAATATAATGCAAAATATTATAAATAATATTTCTACATTATATAAACTTAATAATATAGAAATCAATATTTCTAAATCTGATCTTCTTTATATCAAATTCAAATTCTTATCGAACTTAACTTCTTTTCTTACAATAAGCAATTAGCTTATTTTTCTTAAAAAACCTCAAAATATAATATGCTATCTTGATATCTTTTATGATAGTGAAGGTTTTTCTATACCAACTCTTAATCAAATCTAAAATAAAATCAAAAACTTTCTTACTTTTATTCAATACAAAAAAGTAACATTTTCACAAATTTCAACACTCTTCAATTTAATTTTACAATCTTCTTTAGAATATCTACTTCAAATCACTCTAATTCATACAAATTCACAATCTAAACTTACTTGTCTATTTACTATTCATACCAAAAAAATACTATTATTAGCCAAAAATACTAACAATATAATGCTTTTTAATTTACTTACTTTTAACTTATTATTCTTTAATAATATTATTTAAAAAGTTAGTACAACTAATACTAAACATATTTTTAATACTCTACTAATTCTCAAAAATATTAGTATATAATGAATTAAAGACTGACTAACTAAAATATAGTCTCCTCAACTTTTAACTAATATCTTAATTAATCATTATTATAAAACATAAAACTATACTTTACTCTTTTATCTTTTTTAACTTGCTCTAAATAATATTTCTTCTACAATTAATTCACAAATCTCTTTCTACCCTTCATCAATACCAAACAACTCTCATACTATTTATAATATTCTTCCTTTTAATCCATTTATCATTACTATTAATAGTCTTAGAAATAACAAAATTATCTTCTTAGAACAAATTACAACTGCAGATAATAAAAATATTCTCTTATGGAACTACATATATTTACATACAAATAGACCAACTAAAGATCATCAACCATAATGATTTGTTCAAATTCTACAAATAAACTAATCTAATCTTATTAATCTAACTTGGCCTACTCTAAATCTGTCTTTCACAAATCTCTTTCTCAATATCACTAAATTAATATTATCACACTTATTCTCAAACTTCTTTTTCTTTTATTAACTTTATTACACAAATAATCAACTATTCTATATCTCTCATCAAACCACTTTTTAACAACTTTCTTTTTTCAAAATCTTTTCATCTACTTTAGGTCTCTCATAACTTCTCTCAACTTCTGATTACTCTACACCAAATTACTATTTCTTCTATTTATCTTATAATCTAACTAACAAATTAAATGATCAAACAATCATTTAAATTAACTTCAAAGAAATTTTAGGTTTAATTAATATATATAATTACACTCTCTTTTAACTAACTTCTCTATTACAACTACAAATAATTTTACTATCCTATAACATCTAACTTATTCAACAATTCATTTATCTATCAACATATTAAAAACAATTAACTAATCTTAACTACCTTATTTTTCACTTGATATAAACAAATTATATTTTTATACTGATGAATCAATTAAAAATCTTTAAACTCCAGATAAAAATCTAGTATAAGATAGATTTGCAAATATGACATATTAGTAAAATTCAATGCAGCTATACAATCTTATCTTGATTCAACTTACACCAAATTTGAAGCAGTTTTTTATCTTTTATTTGCAGCTTCATTAAATTCTTCTTTAAATATCTATATTAATAACACAATTATTATTAAAAATCTTGAACAACCTATCATATCCAAACCTATACAAACTAAAAACTGGAATATTATCTACTATATTAATTATCTTAAACATCTCAAAAACATTACTATTACCTTTCATAAAGTCCAATCACATTCTATAGACTTATTTCACAACCAAGCAAATTCACTTGCTAAACAAAGAACCTTAAAATCTCTTATTAAGCTCAATATTGCAAAATTCAATATCCTAAATTACTTTCTATGAAACAATCTTCTAATTCTCTTTAAAGTTTGCATCTTTATTAAAAATATTATAACTATTTAAGAAACTGCCAAATAATCAAACTTAAAATTCTTTTAAAATATTATCAATATTAGATGATCACTTCTATTTAAAATTATTTCTTTCTTTGAAGATAACTTACAAAAATACTTCTTTCATATTAAAATTCTTACCAATAACTTATCTACTATGAAAAACCTTAATATTCGCTATTCTTATCTCTATACTACATTCTATTGCTCCTACTGCATAAATATTAAAGATACTCTTCATTGGTTCTCATGCTTTAGCAATACTACAAATATTCTACAATCACTTAAAAACATTATATATAACATTTTTCAATTACTCCAAATTACTAATATAATCTCAACAACTCTATTAAATATCTTTTTAAACTTTACACTTTACCTCTCAAATTCTTAATACAAATTCATTTTATATACTATTATGAGAACTTATTTTATTACTATATATGAAAACATCAAAACACTTATCAATAAACAAACAGATACTTTTCTACTTCATCTTTTAAACAATCTACTTAACTAGTATTACCAAGATCTTTAATCTATCCTTAATATATATCAACACTAATGGAAAAACTCTCACAACATTACATCAAAGTTCAAATGTACCAAAATCAGTCTACCAGCTTTATCCAATCCTTCAAATAATACTAAAACTCCTTTTTAATCTATAAATATCAAATCCTTAATCACAAAATGGCTTATACAGAGATACTTTTTAACAACTTGTTTAATTTAATGTTTAGACAATTACTTGAAGGTTTCCTTCAACCTATCCTAGCTAGAATCTAATTTGAAATAGTTAGCTATAGCACTTATTAGAAATAGAAGATGTAATGTCATATTGGTTGCCTAATTGTAGCACAAATATAGTTTAGAAATTTTTAAATTTAGAATTTATAATTCTATATATAATAAAGTTTCTACTTGAACATTATTTAATAAAAAAAAAAAAATTATATTTTTATTAATAAAAATAATACTTATTTAATTTCACAAATTAATATAAAGTTTGGCAACTCAGATTACCTTTTGGTAAAATATACTCTTTTTTTTAAGATAAAAAAAAGGAGTCAGCTCTTTGAAGATTTAATAAAGCTGCTTTAAGAATAAAAGACTAACAAAAGAAATATTAGAAGAAATTATAGAATTAGAAAAAATAAATAACTGAAACTTTTGCAAAGTTTATATATAATTTATTATAAAAGCATTTAGAAAACCAAAAGCTGTTAAAAACAAGATTATAAAACTAAATAAAAATATAACTCAGCTATAAAAAAGATTAGTTTACAACTTAAAAAATTTTTGTTTATATAATCAAGTTAACAAACTAAGCTTAGATCTCTAAGATGAACTATTTTATTTTATAAAAAAATAGCAAATATATTTAAAAGCACAATGAATTAAACAGAAAGAAAAATTTACAAAATATTTTTTACTATATATAAAATCAGAAAAGCTTATTTAGCTTTAAAGAATATTAAGGATTTTAAGGTCTTATTACACTTGAGAGAAAATATTCTTTAATATATTAAAGTTATTTATACCAAAATATACAAGAAAAAAGATATAAATATTAATTTAGATAAAAAGATTATAGAAAATTTGCATTAAGTTTTATTAGCTTATAACTTAGTGCTTATATAAAAAATTACTTAAAAGAAAATTAGTAATATTATTAAAAGTCTTTTGAACTACAAAACTCTAAATATTGATGGCCTAATATATAAGTTTTATAATTTACTAAATAGGCTATAACTTCAATTTTATGCAAAGTATTTAATCATATACTTAACTTAAAAGTTATATTAACCTCTTGGTACAAGAGTCTAATCTTTTTGATATCTAAAAAACAACAGATTTGAATAATATAAGCAACTAAAAACCTATATATTTAGTAAATAGTAATGCCAAAATATTTATAAAGATTATAGTTGATTAATTAAACTTTATTTGTAAAGAACTTATATTATATTAGCAATGTAAATTTATTCAAAACAAATCTATTATAAATGCAGCTTTAAATAATATTAGCACTATAAAAAACTAGTCAGATTTATTTAAACAATACTAACTACTCTTTGTTGATCAACAAAAAGCAATTGACTAAATTAACTATAGCTTTTTAAAGCTTATATTAGAAAATATAAACTTTGATTCTAAATTTATTAGATTAGTATATATTTTTTTTTCTTATTAAGAAGCTTATATTATTAAGACAAATAGTATTTTTAAAATAGAAAGAGGAGTTAGATAAAATAACTTTCTCTTATTATTATTATATATATTAGCTTTTAAGTCTCTTATAAGAAATTAAATTAAAAAACTAATATTTAAAACTTTAGTATATGCTAATGACTTGACTATAGGAATTGAATTTTTTACAAACTGAAACAAAGTACAGTTTTTGATAAGCTTATATAAGGCTGCCTCAAATGTAAAGATTAATAAATCAAAAACAAAATTAGGTTTACTTATCTTTATTGCATAAAGAATAGAGTTTTATAATAAAAAATAATTTATTAAGTTAGAAGAAAAAAATACTATTACTATTCTAAGATACAGTATCTTTATAAACAGTCAGCTAAAAAAAGACCTTTGAGTTACAACTATCAACAAGCTAAAAGGATTACTTGATAAACTTTTAAATAAAAATCTTTTCTTTAAGAGAAAAATTCTTATTACAAATTTACTTATCCTATTTAAATTTTGGTATTCAGCTTACTTGTTGTCTTTCAACAAAAAGCAAATAGCAAAAATAAACAGAATTATCTTTTTAAAATTAAAGACTTGTTATAAATGCTTTCTAAATATTCTATTTTTTAGCAACCTATAGACCTAGCAGAACTTCAAGCTCTAGTTATTAAAGATATGCTAGATGTTTGTTTATTTTTTGTTTAGATAAAAGTTTTTACTTTAAACTTATTATAAGCAATTTATAAAAAAGGCAAAATAAACATAATATTTAAAAATAAAAAAAATATTTCTCTAATATAGACTTGGAATTTAACAATATATATACAAAAGTCTGGCCTATAAAATAAAAACTCTACTTACTAGTCTGAACAAAAACTAAAAGAAAGGTTTTTTTATTTTTAATTGATCTTAAAATAAAAAAGAAATTATAATTAAAAAAATAAAAGAAGTTGAGCTTTTAGTTAAAAAAATCTTAAAGCTCTTAAAAAAAACTATTCCACTTTTTATTTTTCTTTATTTTTTATTTTAAACTATTCAATTTACTTGGTTTTTTCTAAAGTTTATATATAATAAGAAAAAAGATGCCTTTTAATATCTTTTTCACAGAGCTCTTTTTTTGAATTATTGTTTTAAACACATTGGACTAACAGAAACAAGTAGTTGTATTTGGTACTCTAAGAAGCTACAAACTTTTAAGCATTTTGCTTATGAGTATTTCAAAAGTATAATAATCTGAAAGAAAGCATATAAGTTTCTTAATATTAATAGAAAAAAACCTTTTCTAACTATACTAGAAAGTATTTTTCAGACTTCTAATATTGACTGTACTCAAGTTTTAACTATTATAATCTGACTATATATTAATATAATCTATAAAATTTGATGTCAATATACTTTATTAAAAGGAAAAAATACCGATACTTTACTAAGCTCATTTAGTATATTAATTAAAGCTTATATTTTTAAGAAAATATGTGTTTTAAAATATAACATACTAAATCATAAACCTAAAACTGCTAAACTAATTTGTAACTATCTGAAATGTATATAGACTATTTGTACTAACTTAATATTATAATATCTTAATAAAAAGCATTACTTATACTTTTAGTTGCTAAAGCAACAGTAATACTCAAAAAAATAATAAACTTTTTATAATAATTAAGTTAATTATATAAATTATAAAAACTTATTATTCTATAGTAAAAGCTTTAATATAATTAATGTCACAGATTATGATGAGATTTAGATTATGGTAAGATAAAAAATTCTATTGGCCAAATTTTGCAGATCATCCTATTCCTAACCAATCAGAGTTCTTATTTCATCATAATCTGAATCTCACTATAATCTGCAACAATTAATAATACTTTTTTAATAAATTTTTAATAATTTTTTATTTATATTTATATCAATTCTAAAATATTAGAAATAACAAATAGTTTACTATTATTTTATTTATATTTTTAAAATTATTTATTTATTTTTTTAAATATTAAAATGAGTACTTGCAATCTAGAATTTTATTAATAATATATTTGGCTAATAGTTGCATTATAACTACAAGAGGCAATCATAGAAAGAGTATACAACTAGTTATTTGTACAATTTTAGTCATTGTCTAATTTAAGTAGTCCACCCAAAAGTTTTATACTAGCTGTCATACCTGAAACCTGCTTGTAAGTTTTTTATTTAATTACTCTAGTTTCTATATCCACTCATCTATCTCTGCTTACCAATGACCTTAGCTAATGTCAATGAAAATATGCTATAATCACTAAGTCTTTAAAGCAATTCTTTGGAACCTTTGACCTTATACTAAACTTTTCAGAATTTTTTGTATCCTATTTTTACAGATGACCTAGTATTACTATAGCTAAAATCAACACTAATGATTAGAATATATCATTAAACTGCTATGTCTTTGTAAAGTTCACCCCAACTCTGGTACTGACTTCACAACATATTCTTATTATCTTAATATTTAATTCAAGTTTCACCAAGCTGCCATTTCAGATAATCCAGAAAGATAGATCAAAACTATATACTTCTGGTTTACATGTTTGCTGACATATATTCTTTTTCTCTAAAATCCAAAAATTTCAGTGATCTAGTTGGTTCATCAGTCCCTTCTCAAAGACTGACACATTTGTTCAGTTTCACAAGTTCTAATTTCATTTCATAAGTCTAGTCTTTATAGTAGTAACATCAAAAGTTTAAATTACCTCTTTATTCAGGTCTTTCAAGTAGGCTTTTATTTCCTATTTGGTTTCTATGATTTATATGGCCTAAGAACTTATCTTAGATTTATACTGCCTGGTACCAGTTTGTATTTTTTTGTACAATGTTGTACAAATGCTTAGACCTTCTAGTCATTCTGGTATAACACAGGTTACAGGTATCTAATCCCAACCAATCACAGAAGACAGTTAACCATAATGCAAAAAAAATTACAAAATTTTGTCATCACTGGAATTTGAACTCTAGACCTGCCACTTGAGAGTTGACAACCTATCCACTTCACTAGGTCACCACATCCATATTTTTAAAATCTTCTATATATATCAATCAAAGTTCAATTATATTTATATTAATTCTAAAACATTTAATAATAACAGTTAATTTACTATAACTCTATTTATATTTCTTAAACCTCTTATACCAATCAAAGTGAGTCTTGTAAATTTATTGAACTTAATATAATTATTATGCCTATCTGAAATAACTTTTCAAACCACTCTTCTAACAAGTCATAACATTTTTATATACTAAACTTATCAAAAAGATATATATGTATATTGTGACAGAAAAAATTGAATTATATATAAATGACAAATCAGAGCACTTGTTTTAAAAAAAGTTGCACATGTTTTGGTTAGAAATGTGCACATAATTTAATTTTTGGTCTAAATAGTGCTCTATAATCATTAGTAAAATACCAAAGATGTGCACATTGTGCACATATATTTATATAAATCTAACTATACGTATAACATTATCAATACCATTAGATAATAATTGTCTGAAATAATCGATCATATTAATACTGCTTGCAATCGAATATAATCAGGTATTAAAATTTTCCAATGTACAAAGACCATTATACATTGTAATATAATGTAAAATGCTATAAAAATCGTATATAATAATATTAACTGTAAGACTATGCGCATTAATCAGCATTAGTTTTAGTGAATAAACTAGTTTAGAAGGACGATATACCACTAATATAGGTATAACGAAAGTTTAGGCATCTTAAGTGGCATTTGTACAGGTTTAGAACAAAATAATTAAATTTATCAATTT
>CAJVQA010011220.1:0-10858 GCA_910591915.1 Cetraspora pellucida
TTGGTATTTGAGGTTAGAAAGGATTTATGTGGGTTGACTTTTATATGAGCCATTGTATAGAAGGATGCAGCTGTTTGAACAATTGCTTGAAGTTGTTCTATTGAGTTTGCAAGCTATAGTGTATCGTCTATATATACCAATACAGATATAAAGGCAATAGCAGATTGATATCTACTGAAACTGATTTGAGTAAGCTATATGGTTATAGTAGTATAGCCAGTATATGTATTATATATATAACTTATTAAGGGATCATAGTAGATTTGCCAAAGAAGAGGGGTTATGGTTTCACTTTGATCTATACTATTTTGTACCTCATATGAGAATGTAAGTTCAAGATTAGTGATAATTTGGTTAGACCAATTATAAAGAAGATTAGTAAGTATGTTAACTAATTGATAAGGCATGTTAAGTCTCTCAAGAGCTTTAGTTAACAGGTTTATGTTAACAGAATCATAAGCTTTACTCATGTCTTGAGATAGAATTCAGATATATTTTTTAGTACATTTGGCATCTTCAAGAAAGTTATTGAGTATGTAAATTGAATTGTTGATTGAATTGTCAGGAAGTGCAACATAGTTATGTGGGTTGAGAATTTAATGTTTTGTTAGAACATGTAATAGTCTATTAGTAAAGATTTTAGTATATAGTTTTTTAGTATATTTAATTAAGCTAATAGGTCATGTATTATTGAGATTTCTATCAAACTCTGGTTTTTTTGAAATAAGATATATTCTGCTGCATTTTCATTGTTTTGAAATGTTTTGTGTAATTAAACATCTGTTGAAAAATGTTGTAAGTGCTGTTAGCATA
Source organism: Cetraspora pellucida (assembly GCA_910591915.1). Classification (NCBI taxonomy): domain Eukaryota; kingdom Fungi; phylum Glomeromycota; class Glomeromycetes; order Diversisporales; family Gigasporaceae; genus Cetraspora; species Cetraspora pellucida. The sequence continues at coordinate 814 of CAJVQA010011220.1, forward strand.
TTGGGACCTAAGTGTTTAATCATTTCATAACTGATTCCTGTTGGGCTACAGGCTTTGTTATTAGGTAGTTGTTATGTAGTACTCATGATTTTTTCAGTAGTGATTTTTTAAAGTATAGAAGTATATATTCTCTATTAATACTATAGTTAGGTTAGTAGATATCTTTCCAATTATTGTTAAAAATATCTTCATCAAGTTGATGATGGGCTGTTCATTTATTAAAATAATTGCTAATATGTTGTTTAATTTCTGTAGAATTAGTAATTAAACTATCATTAGCTTTGATATTTTGAAAGTATACTGTGTTAGTATGTTAGTTTAGTATACTGTTGATCATTTTGGTTAGTTGAGTAGTTAGATGTTCACATTATTTGTTAGTAGCTAGGTTAATATAGTTTCTAAGGTGTTTAGTATTTTCTAGGTTTTTGGCATTGTAAAATGTTTTCTAGAAAGTTTTTGTATATTGTATCTATGTAGTTAGATTGAATTAGTAGTTAGAAAGAGGTTTAATAGTAAAGTTATGAGTGTTGTTAATGTAGTTAATTAAGTTGTGAATGTTAGTAGGTAATAGTATTTGGTAAGAAAAATATTTTTTGGTATGCTGCATTATATGACCTATAGTTTTAAGATCATAGTGTAGTTAGATTGCTTTTGGTATAAATGTATAATGAAAATTTCTAATAGTATATTTTTTGTTAGGAATATGTTGAAATGCCACATTGATAATACTGATGTGTATTTTGTGCCATGTTTTTTCTAAGCTTTCTCTATATTTGTTGCAATTAAGGTCTGGTGTTGTATTGTGTTAGAATTTACTTAATTTGTAAAATTGTTTCAATTTTCTTTGGATATAACTTTAAATTAAATATATATTGTTTGCTTTTGCTTTTATGTCTAATCTTGGTTATAGCAAATAGAAATGTCCATGTTGATGTTAAGATTTGGTGGTTACTATTAGTAGAAGCTAATGAATTATTATGTTTGAATTCTTGTAAATAAGGTATAAGAGAGTCGTAAGCCTATATATAGTCAATTCTAGTCTAATATCATGAACTGTGTTATGTATTTTGTAGATTATTAGTATAATCTGCTAGGTCAAACATGTTAGTACTATGTATATAATTAAGTAATTGGAATTTAGTTGTTGATGTTGTAATGGTATTATGGTCTGCATTGAAGTCTCCAAGTATAATAGAATATAAATTTGATGATATTGCTTGTTGTATCTATGTGGTAACTGTATTTTGTATAAGTTTGTGCTTACTAGTGTTGGTTGATAAGAGATATACTGAACTAATTCTAATTTGTAGTCATTTTTAAAGAAAAGATCTATGGCAATAGCATCATTAGTTGAGTAAGTATGTTATGTATATGGGGTTTGATATTATTTTTAATTATTATACATGTTTCTTCTTTGGATTTTGTAGAGTTGGACCAAAAATATGAGTATTAAGATGTGTCTCAGAATTTGCTTTTTGTGTTTTTAGTGATTTTAGTTTCAGTAAGACTAATTATATATAAATTATGAGTTAGACAGTAATTTTCTCATAATAGTTGTTTTTCTTATGTATTATATCTCTGCATATTATATGTTAAGATGTTAAGTTAAAGTAAATTATTATTAGAAAGAGAGTTAGAGTCAGATACAACATTAAGGTTGGGTGTATAGAGTAAAGAAAAAAGTGTTGGGTTATTTAGAGATGCTGATATAGTAAAGACTGATACTGATGTCTTGGATTTTAGTTGTATGTTTAGGTAATACCAAATAGCTTGAACTGGTAAAATAAAGTGATTAGATAAAAGTTTGGGTTCAAATAGAAGATAGACATGAGCTTCACTATGGTCATTTTTAATAGAGATAGTTAATGTGTAGCCACTTAGGTTATCAGGTAAATAGCCAAAGCTATGGATATGAAGTAAGAAAGTAATAATAATTTAAGGATGAGGAAGTAGTGGTATGTGGTTGTAGAATAGGAATTTGTTGTAGCAAGTATTAAATTGGATATTGTCATAGTATCAGTTAGTTATAGTAGTTTCATCATGGCCTTCTAAAATAGCTCTTACTATTTGGAAGTAATTGTTGTCTAATTCATCATCCTTAATGATTAGGTTAGTATCTAATGTATTATTGTTAATTAAAGATAATTTGGAGGGGATAGGTATAGATGAATAGTAGGTATAATCTCATAATTGTGAGAAGAAGTAATCAGATAAGAGTTGAGACATATATGGTAGATGTATATAGCATTCACTATAGTTTAGTTTGATTGCTAATCTTAGTGCATAGTTAAAGTTATTGTATTGTGTAAAGTTGTATTGATAAATGTGTTTTAGAAATAAGTTGAGTGTTTGTAGATGTGGAAATAAGAATAGCTTTAGACTTGTTAACCATTAGTTATAGCAAGAGTCTGAATTATATAATGTATTATGAATAGGTTCTTGCAGAGCTTCCTTGATGTAGAATGATAAAATGGGGTTTAAGGAAGTAAAAAATTCTTCTGTAGTTTTACTTAATGTATGCTCAGCTTGCACAGCTGTGAAGAGTACCATAGCCTGCTCTGTATGTTAAGTCTGGTCATCATTAACTTGGTTCTTTGCATAATTATTAAACTTGTTAATAATAGTAAATAATCATAAATAATAATAAATAATAGTAAAGCATCTTAATAATGTATTTAAGTAATTGAATATAATCTGATTGTAGTTTGGTTAGAACCAAATTAAATATATAAGTTTTTATCTATATTTTTTTTTAATCTCTTTTTTTTATAAAAATACTTAATGAGAGAAAAAAATTCTTAACTTTATTATTTTTTTATTAAAATAATATATGCATTTTATTAGCAAAACATTCTATAACAAATTTTAGATAATTATATACTTAATCTTGAATTAAAGTAAACAAAGGTTTAACAACCATGAACTTTTAAGCAAAATAAAAATATTTTATTAAATTCTAAAAATTACATAATATATAACAAGAATATTTATTACTAAATTAAATAAAAATTTTAATTTAAAAAAATTATACCTAATAATTATAGTGCAATTAAAAAACAACAGATAATCTTGTAATAATAAAAAAAAGATTCTATAATGTTTTTGTCATATTATAATAAAGTTACATAACACAACAAACAAAAACAGACATGTAAATTTATATATAAAAAATAATGTTAGGTTAAACAAGAGTTATTAAAAATTTGTAAATAATTGTGTTGTGTATATTATTTAAAAACCTATATTTTATCTATTATTAAACAATTCAATAATAATTAAAAATTTTCTTTCATAAATTTAAATAATTTATTATTTGATTTCAAATTAATATTAATTTTCTTTATTTTTTATAAATAATTTAATTAATTTGTCTTTTGAACTAGTTAAAAATTCAAATAAATTGTTATATAATAATTGAGAAAGATGTAATAATAAATAGTACACTGAGTTGTATAAAACTTAAAATTAGTACAAGTTCTGTTTTTGTAAATAAAACTTTCTAAAAATGTATATACTTACCCTTTTGTAATTAAAAATCTAGCTAAATTTATATAATCATACTAAGATTCTATAATAATCTCTAGTAATAAAACTATAAATTACTGAAACTAAGTAGCAATAGTATTAAAAAATAAAACTACTAGTTTTAAAGATTTAATATTTGATTATTGTATCTTCTACTACTTTCTTATATATAAAAGCAAAGCCTTTGAGCCTTTAATAAAATTGTTAGTTTTTTGATATCTTAAATTGGTAGAATAAAAAAATTAGTTTCTCAAATGTTTGAACAATATTGTTATAATATTAATTGTCTTATAAGAAAATTAATTTATAATTGTTATATTAAAAAATTTGTTGAATTTCTTATTACTTTAAAGCAGTGTTGTTACATAGACACTTTTAAACACTTTTGAACATTTTTTTAAATTAAAATTACTCAAAATTTTATTAAGATAATATATTTTAATTTTTTCATAAATGAATTCAGCACCTAAAAAAATATATAATTATATATATTTTTAATATACTTTATTGATTATTTAAACTTTGGACATAGACTTGGATGTTTTTGGACAATCTTAAACATTGGACATTTTACATAGTGTAGACACATCCAATGTACAACACTGCTTTAAAGTATCATAATTGTTATACTTAAATTATTAATTAATTGCTCTTTTATTAATTATATCAATTATATTACTTAATTAATTTAATTAAATTTATTACATAAAAGTAACTATTTTTTAAATTAACTAATAATCTGATTCTACATAAATTAACTAATATATATAAACAAGTCACCTTACTAATAGTACTATATTATCCTATTCAAGATATTTTTTATATTTCTGTTTACTATTGAAATTAAATTAGATGAAATAATTACTAAAGCTCTTCCAATTAATAGTAACAATATCTATCATTTAAAAAATTAAATTATTAGTTTTTTGAATAAATTTCTTATTTTTAAAACTAATTAAAATTGTAGTATATTTATTTGAATTTTTTTATTTATTTAGATCATTATTGATAATTTTATAATTAGATAATAAAAAAAAGTTTGCTATTCAAATAATTAAAAAGTTAATTAAATTATAATTAACAGTAACTATAATAAATAGAAACATTTATCACTATTAATTACTAAATAAGTTAATAAAATCTTATAATAAAGTTAAAATATAACAAAAAAATTCTGATTATAAGAATTAATTATTTAATTTGTAATTTGTAATTGTAACAATAAATAATTCTTTGAATTACTTTTATATAAAGATATTATACAAACTTGTTTAAAACTATAAGTTATATAAAAATAATATTTTATTAAATAAATTATATAAAAAAAATATTATTAATAAAAAAAACATTTTAGATACAGTTTAAATTAAAAATAATAATACATCAAACTCATATTATAATATAAATAATAAGTTTTATTATTTATTAAACTATTTATTTATTTATTTATTTTTTTATTAATAATAAAATTTTTATACTTTAATCTGAACCAATCTAATAATTATAACAATAATAATGCTAATGCTAATATTAACAATAACACTAATACTAACATCAATATTAATATTAATACTAATACTAATATTAATGCTAATACTAATATTAATACTAACACTAATACTAATATAGTCAACTCTTAATATACTAGTAATTATACAGACTATCAATTCTACTATAAAAAATTTTAAGTTATACTATTTAAAATAAGATTGACAGTCTGTATAACTACTAGTATATTGAGAATTAATTGTATCAACATAAATGTTAATGCTAATATTAATACTAATATCAATAATAATACTAATAATAGTAGTATTAAAGTTAATATTTATTTTTAAATATTAATTTAGTTTTTAGTTTTAAGTTATGCAAATTAAAATTTTAATCTAGCATCAATTTTTGTTAAAACTATAGATCAGAATTTTAATTTTTTAGAATTATCTTTAAATTTAGTTTTAATTAATATTATAAACAAAATTTTAATATAATGAAATAACCTTCTATATATAACATTAATATAGCTATCACTTCCAAAATAATGATGTTCTTTACTAAAAGTGTGCTATTTTTGAAAGAGAATAATGTAAGTAGGCAGACAGGAAAGCTTATTTATGCAAAAGACAAGTTAATAATAGTCAGACCCAACATATAGGGCAGACTATAGCATCTTCTGCAACTGTGAAAACTAAGTATATGGCAAGTGCATCTATAAAAGAAAACTCTACTTTTTAGATAACATTATATTACATCACTTTGAGAATTTATCTCTAGAAAATATCTTCTTATTTGACTTAAAAAAACCTTATATACTTAACATTTTTATAAACACTTTTACAAATTAAATATTACTAAAAAGACTATGAATTACCAATAAAAGATGATGATACTATTGACTCACCAATATTAAACACTATTTAAGAGAAAACCCACACTTTAACTTTTGATCTTTTCAAAAATATAGAATTCTTTAACATGCTATAACAAATTCCTTTCTTATTACAATCTATAACTCTTGCCAGCACCACAATCAATAGGTTTCTTTTTAAAATGCATTCAAGATAAATATCCAATCTACTACTCAGAACAATATATTAAAATTTCTATTAAAACAACAAATAATATACAAAAAGAAGCACATATTTATCTTCTATAGAAACCTAATCTTCTATCTAACTTTTCATATATTTATTTCAAAAATCTCTTAAAATTTCAAAATATTTTACTTAATACAAACTATTTATTACCAAGATTTAAAATACCTTCTCTTTCAAATTGCCTTAAATCTCTTTTAATCATTCAATTTATCATCTCTGAACTATTAGTCTCAATTACAAACACAAACAACAATAAATTACTTCTAGAAAATCCAATAGCAAAATCAATTAAAATATATTCACTGAATGTCAATGGCCTTCTTGACAATTTCAAACAAAAAGCCTAATCATTTTTATTTCAGAAAACCAAATAGATATCTTTGGAATCTCAGAAACACACTTATCTATTAATGAGACAAAATACTCTACACTTTCTTAAAAATTAACAAACTACAAAAGCTATTGGACACCTAGTAATGCTTGTCAAGATGGTGTAAGAATATTAATTCATAAATCACTTGCTAAGCACATTGGGAAAATCCAAACCTTCAAAAACTTTCTTTTAGAAATTGAAATCTTTTTTAAAAATCTTTATATTAAACTAATTCAACTTTACTTTCCAACCCAAGAAAAAAAACAACTCTAAAAAGATATTATTACATATCTTTCTCCTATACTAAACAAAAATAATCACAAAACAATATTAATAGGAAACTTAAATGGAGTTTCAAACTCTAAACTTGACAGACTCCCATCAAAAAACTCTAACATACAGTACCTAAAAATGCTCTTTTAAAACTTCTTAAATCTCTTCAACTATATGATACTATAAACTTTTCCATCTCTCAAACTTAGCATTTTTCTATTTATATAATAATAGTTAAAATAGAATTGATCAAATATGAACTATGTTCATATTACACTCTTAGATAATGCTGATATTATGCTCAATTCATTTACTTTAACTAACCATTTGATAGTCTCACTTGAACTAACTATTAATCTTCCAAAAATTAATATACAATTTCTTCAATTAAGAACTATATACCAATAGAAATTAACTACAAAGAAACAAATTAAAAACTATCAAAATTATACTGAACAAAATCTTCAAAAACTTTTTACTCCAATTAACAACATTATTTATAAATCAGAACTTAATGATATCTGAAATCAAATTAATGAAGCTCTAACCAAAGCAGGCTAAAAATATATTTCATTTAAAAAAATTAAAAAACCCCAATTTACAATAAACAACAATCACCTACATTTATACTATTATACAAACAACTTAAACAAGCTATTTTACTTAAAACAAATTTAAACAAACTTAACTTCCTACAAACCTACAACATATATATTAATAAATATCCTAATAACACTATACTATCACCTTCTTGTCCAATATTAACTAACATTAATTTTAATTCTATTAACTTTTTAAATCTTCATACTATCGAAATCAAAATTCTTAAAACTCAAATTACTAAACAAAAACAAGAAAATACTCTTAAAGAAATTCAAAACAAATTAGAAGAAAGGAATAACAATTTTTTTCAAAATCCCAAAATCTTTTTTTATTATATTTTAGAAAAACACAACAACAATATAAACATAAATTGCATCATATCTAACAATACTCTTACTACTTAACTATTAGAAATTAAACAAGCTCTTAACTCTCATTTTTAAGATTACTTTAAAGAACTAACTTATACATCAATTGATAAAAACTCTAAATTCTATAAACTCTACAAACCACATCCAGAAAATGAATTACACTTTATTTACCTATTCTCAAAAATTACTTTCAAAGAATGGAATAAAGTTATACATGATCTCTCAAACCAAAAAGCCTCTAGCCTATCTAAAACAAACTACAAATACTTAATATACTTAAACTGCAAAGCTCAAAACATTATACAACATTTCATATCAAAATGTCTTATTTTACAACAAATATCAACAATATGGAAAACATCCAACATTTTTCTAATTTAAAGAAATCATCTTGGGACTTTATGCTTAATCAAGTCAGGCCTATTTCACTAATTGAACCTATCAAAAAATGCCTTACCAAAATCTTCACAACTTGTCTTAACCAAACTATTATACAACATAAACTTCTAAGCAACTTAAACTTTGCAGTAACTAAAAACAGTTTAACACATATTTATATTCAAATACTGCTTAACATAATTGAATATTACAAATCAATAACAATAAGGCATGGATACTCTTTTAAAATATGTTCAAAGCTTTTGACAAAATCAATATTAAACATTTACTAGATGCATACAAACATATAGGAATTTCACAACCTGGCCTAAACTTTATTGAATTTCTTTACTAAGATAGAAAAGCCAGAGCAATCACAGCTATGGCCTTACAAACTCAATTACATTACATTCAGACATTAAACAAGAAGAAACCTATTCTCTATTACTCTGAAAAATCTACTATGACCCAATTCTCAGCTATATTAACTCCAAATATAGCTCAAAACTTCTTAAAATCTCATCACAACCCTTTTAGAAACAATCTTCTTAACACCACCAACCTTCTTAACAATACCATCTCTTACTTTTATAAATGCTACAATATGGCACTGTGAATCCAAAATTAAACTACAAAATATATTTAATAATATATCTGATCTCTATTTTTTTTTTTTTTATTTGTATAATATCAAGTAGGAAAAATAAGAATACATTTATATATCAATTGGATATAGACGTGTGACTAAAATATTATTTCTAAACTACACTATTGTTGTTATATACTACATCATCTAGTGTAATATTATCCTTTAGTTTTTTGTTTTTAGTTGAGTTAATTGACATGAACTTAACTGCAGAGAGGATAAAAGGAACCCTTAAGATTATTTAATTAGTAAAAACAGGTATGTATAGTAAAGTTTTGAGTAAGAGTTTTAGAAATAAAAGGATTTATATCAGTGTTGAAAATGAAAATAATATTGTTGAAATTTGTAAATTGAGAAGTAGATAATCTAATATTGTTTTTCTTTTTAGTGAGAATGTAATTCCTTATAATAATTCTCATTTATGTTGTTTAGTGTTACAGGTTGCCAGATAGTAGAGTTAAACCAAGTAAGTAATGAGTTAGATAAAGAAATAAGAAAATTGTTAGTTAGTTTTTTTAGAGTAAGTTGAAGTTGGTTGTATTAATTAAGGGTTATTGTATCCTGAATGAGTAATAGTATAGTATTATATATATTTAAATTGAGAGAAGTGTTTTGTGTAATAAGAATTTGTATTATTGTATTGGATGAGGTTTCTGTAATGTTTAGAGAGTTTAACGCATTTAAGATTTCATTAGTGAGAGTGTTTTGTGGATTGTAAGAATGAAGTAAGCATTGGAATAAGTGTTCAGTGTTTTTATATTGATTGCATTATGAGCAATTTGGAGTTAAATAGAAAAAAGGATAGTGGATATGAAGATTTGACATTGTAGGTAAATTATTGAGAAGTATTTTGTTTCTAATAGAATATAGTTTGAGATTAGAGTTTTGAGAATTAATAGTTTCAGTTAATAATATAATGTTTATAGTTAGAAGGTTTCATAGTAGTTTAAGTTGAAGGAGTTTGTTAAATGTTTGTATTAAAATTAGGTTTTTACAGAATTTACATAGTTTGTATATGATTAGAATTTCTTTCTAAGAAAAATAAGTAAGTAGATAAAAGTAATCAAGATTAAATTTTAATTTAGTCTTATTGGCACCTTGTTTGGCAAGAGAATTGGTTATATTGTGTAAAATATTTTTTTGAATGTGATTTAACTTTGTGTATGGTGTAATTAATGTTTTTGAGTTTTATTTTTATTTATTTATTTTTTTTTTTTGCTTTTAAGCAGCCATGCTAGTACTTTATTAAGATTCTTGCAACTATATACAATAACTATATAGA
>CAJVQA010011221.1:0-10857 GCA_910591915.1 Cetraspora pellucida
ATTATAATGCAACATTTACTATAGTGTTACTATATAGTTTCTATGTACTACTATAGTTATTTTTAGTTGTGCTTAGAAAAATACCTGTAAGAAGGCTTCTAAATGCTAAATGATCATAGAGAGTTTTGTAGATGAATATATGGGCTACACAATAATATTTATTTTATTTTCTTTTAAATAAAAGATCTTTCACTCGACACTCATCACTTTAAAATTTGCTACAGCTTGATAGTTTTTAGTGAATTTTATTACAATATTGTTGTTTCGATTTTATTATTTTTGCAGACTTTTGTTATTGCTTCTTTTATTATTTTTTTAATTTTATTTAATTGTATGAACAGGTAAGCATATGAACTGTGTCTTCTAGTATATTTGAACACTTTGCACAATATGGGTTGATATGAGTTTTGGAGTTTCTTTTATAAAGGTTAAGATATGTTGGTAGTTTTGAAGTTAAAATTTTAATTTTGAATGTTTTTAAAGTTGATTTTGTAGGATCAGTATTTTAGCTAAGAGGTTTGTTTTTGAAATTAAGATATTCGAATGTAAGTTTCTAATTGATGTTCATAAGATTGTCAGTAATATGTTTGATATGCTTCTGATTATTCTATGTGATGATTGCTTCTGCTTTTTATAAAGTTTTAGATATTTGGTGAATAGCATAAGTAGTTAATGTATTTATTATAAAGAGGGTAAAGGTAGTATTTAGTACTGTATTGGGTAGTAGGTCCATATGAAATTGACAGGAGGCATTGTTTATACTAATTTTTTCTTCTGTTAGATTGATTTTAATTTTTAAGTTTTTTGCATTAATTATGATATTAAAAAGAATGATGATATTGTTGAAAAAGGTTTTTCTTAGTTTATATTTCTGTTCTAATAACATCATAAGCATTGTTAAAATTTTATTAGAAATGTTGCTTTTATTAGTTAATATTTGAATTTACATTTCTTCTGTTGTTACTATGAGGATTATTGCAAGCATTATAAACATTGTATAATCTAAAAAAGGAAAGGTTTGGTTGGTGCAATGCAATATATGATCATTATGCTAAAATGATAATTGAGTATAAGAAGTATTGTATCTGTTTGTTTTCTTAAAAGAAGTTGTGAGTTTGAGATTTAGTTCTTTTGGAAATAAATTGTCATATATAACTTCTATATTTCTTCTTGGTTATTTGCAAAGATCTGTAGAAGTCAATAATTAGTTCGATATTTTGAAGTTGAAAGTAAATGTTTGTGACTTTGTTTAAATTGTATAGTTGTTTAATAGAAGCATAAACAATTAAGATTTGCATGAATTCGTTTGTAGCAATCAATTTGAATTTTGAAGGTTTGGTGTATAGGATTAATAAAGTAGCAATGAGTAGTTTTAAATTTTTGATTTTTGATTTGATATCCAAGACATGGTATTAGTTGGTGATTGTTTAATGAATGAGTGTTGTAGTGTTGATTTTGGTTTAATTATTAATAGTACTTGTTAATTTTTTAAATTGTTGTGATTTTGTAATTATCTATTGTAAGGTCATAGTATTAATTTTTATGAAGGTGTATGGGTTGGGATAGTTTAGTATTGTAGATGGATTTGTTAGTGAAGTTATATGGTCTGTGATTGCTTTGAACCATTTTGGAGTTTTGTCTTTTGGTATTTTTTGTATATTATAATGAAAAGATATTCAATCTAGAATATTATAATTTGAGTAGTTAAGAAATTGCTCAATACAAGTTATGTTGTAGTTATTTAATTTTTTTTTGATTGCATATGGTTGTTTCATTGATTGAAGAATTTGGTTAATAGATGTGCTCTTTGTTTGTTTAGGAATAGGCCATAGATTGGTTGTGCATTTTAGCTAGATGTTTAGTAAATAAAGTGTAAATATCATTTGGGCTATGTTTGTTTTGACTTCATTTGTAATTAATATAGATTGTTCTAGTAAGATTAATTTGTTTGAATTGGCTACATTTTGAATTTGTTGTAATCAGATATCAGATGAATTAATGTTTCTATCTAATATATGAATTTGTTGCTACTGTTAAACATTGTAAAGTGTATTTAAGGCATATATATTAGGATAGTATAGGGTGGAATTAGGAGTAGACCAAGCTAGTCTAGCTTTTTGTTTGACAATATTTGTATATAGGTTTGTAATAGAGTTGCAAGAATGTTTTGATAGATACATACTTTGAATCTGATATGTTGCACATGTAAGGATTACATTTTTGATAATGTAAATAGCCTGTTTGTAAGTTATTTTAACAAATTTGATTTTGTTTAAATTAGTAATAATGTCTTTGATAAGAAATTTTTTTGTAGATTGAAAAGATGGATTTTAAGTAAACCATGTTCCTAGATGTCTAAATATTGCTTTTTGTTAGATATTTAATATATTCTTTTCTTGAAATGTTATATTAGTATTAGGATCTAAGTTATTAGTTATTAGTGTTGATTTGTAAGGGTTGACTTTAATATTGGTGTAGGAAAAAAAGTAATTAACTGTTTTTAGTATGTTTTGTAACTTTTGTTTATCTTTGGCTATCTATATTGTATTATCCATATATGCTATTATAAAAGTATATATTGATATAATAGAAGAATATATATGAGTTTTAAGTTGATAATCTTGATATGTTGTATTAATTTGATTAATAAGTGAATTGTAGTAGATCCTCTATAGAATTGGAGAAAAAGTCTCTTCTTGATCGATTCCATCTTGTACAGTATAAGGTTGTATTAGTCTAATGCTTATAATAACAGAATTTTGGTTGTTGTTAAAAAGATGATTTATTAAGTTTATAATTAAGAAAGGAATATAGATTCATTAAAGTATCTTGATTAGTAGAGAGATATGTACTGTATTGTAGGCTTTGGACATATCTTGTGCTAAGATTCAGTATTTGTTTTTTGTTATATTAGCATGCTCTATTATATGTGAAATAGTTTAAATAAATTAAAGAGTAGAAATGAATGGAAATGCCACATTGTTATTTGGATTTAGAATTGGGTGTTGGGTAAGGATTTTATTTAGTCAATAGATAATTATTTTAGTAAAAATTTTTTGGGTATGTTCAATTAATGTGATTAGTCAAGTGTATGAAAGATTATTATTATAGTGTTGTTTTTTTGAAATAGCCCAAATATTTGCATATCCTCAGCTACTTGGTGTTTTTTTAATTATCAGACATGCATTGAAGATCTAAAGAAGAATTTGTTTTGCTGATGTTGGAAGATGTTGAATCATTTTATTGGATATTTCTAAAGAGTAGTGGCTTTGTGTAGAGGTGAAGATGTTATAGTTTCTGTTAATTCGAAGATTGATATTAGTTATGACAAGTTATTATATATATTGAAGTTAATATTTGGTAAAGGTTGAAGAAACTGTGTCCATTCATGTTCGAAATTAGAGTTTATTAGGTTGTGTTTAGTCCAGTTGTTAAAGTGCTCTTTTGTTGCTTGTTGTATTTTTTCTGGATTATTAATTATTTTATCTGATGTTATAATTTTGTCAAAAGAGACTTGGTCCTGATTGCATTTAAGTATACTGTTTATTATGCATAATGTGTTTGATTTCATATCATTATATCTTCCTTGTATGTAGAAATTTATTTTTTCTTTTTGTACATTTTGGATTTCTAGACTGCAGGCTTTCTATAAGTTTTTTTAAGCTACTTTACAGTTTGCTAAAAATTATTGAAGTTTGAAGTAAGGTTCTAGATTTGGCATAGAGTAATAGGTTGTTCTAAGTATGATGATATTTGTTAAAATAAAATGTTTAGATCTTGTATTGTGGACTGAATTAAAGTTGAAGGTTTGATATTTCTCAAAATAGAAAGACATTTATTTGTTAGTTTAAGTGCTAAATGTAATTTAGTTGCTTTCAGAGAAAAGGCATAGTGTTTTTTAGACACTGTATATGTTTTTGGTATTATTTGATTTGTGACTTTTTTGATTGAATTTGACTATTTGTTCTATAGATTGTTTAATTGTTATAGTATTGTAATATTGTGAATTAGATTTATTAACTTGATTTTAGTTTCTAGTTTGTCAGTGAAGTCTTTTCATATATCTGTTGTTATTTGGTAATAGAGGTATATTTTTTTTTTTTTTTTTTTAGATCTAGTTATCTTTAGTTAAAAGTTTGTCTTCCAAGTGGTAGTAATTATTTTATGATCACTATCAGTAATATCAACTGAGTCAGTAATTAAGAGTGGAGTAAAATCCAAAAGGATTTCAGAATTAACCTATATATCATCGATCTGACTTTAATTTGAGTCTTTTTGCCATGTTGGTTCTGTTATAGTATAGAATTCTAGTAAACTTGTAGATGATAAAGATTGAAGTGACAAGAATAGATTTGCTGATTACTTGCATCTGTTGAAGTTGTCATTAAAATCTCCTATTGTAATAGTATGCCAGTTATTGCTTCTTGCTTGGGTTAACCAATTTATGATTGTGTTTTGAATAGATTTGAGTTGTTCTGAATAGTTTGAAGTTAAGTATAATGAAATTATATGAAGTTTATTGTTGGCAGAAAGGTAAAAATTAATGCATATTGCAGTGCTTAGAACAGTTTGTATATTGAATATAAAAGGTGAAGTAAGTTATAAAGCATGATCATAGTACTTATGCTAACTTCACATTAAGAGCTGTTTTTAGATATGAAGTTTGATATATAAATTTTATAAAGTGGATTAGAGAGTTCTGCAAATGAAGAATTTTTTAGTTTTGTTTCTGTAATAGAAACAATGTAGTAATTATTTTTAGCACAGAATTCAAGCCAGATTTGTAACTTTAGTAGATCATTGAGTTCTTGAGTATTATGAGTAGCAAGATTAAGATGATTCTTAATAGTTATAGTGAAATTGTTTGTAGAAGTATCTGGTAATTTAGTTAAGTTGTTGTTGTTTATTTGAAAGAATAGTAAATTTAGTTTTAATTGTGTAATGTTCATTGTTGAGAGAAGTAGTTGTTAAAAATATCCTAATGAGGATCGAATAGGTTGGAAAGTTCAAAGAGTTGTAGAGGTAAACCTTGAAAAGAGAAGTAATTATGAAGTTATGAAATAATGTCTGCTATCTGTTCATATGTTGTTATTGGTAGTTGAATAGATTGAGATTGATCTAATTCTCTCAAAGCTGTTTGGATTTCATCAAGACTTGAAGGAAGGTTTGGTTTAATATTTTCTTTTCTTATACTATTATTGATTTAGATCTATTCTGTAGACATTTGGTAAAAGAAATAGTTTGTATAGAGTTGTCTAGCAGTTTTTACTAGAATTTTAGGGCTTGTAATAGGAAGTGTTAGATTAAACTTAGTAATCAAAATAGGATCTGTAGATAATTGAGATTTATTTGTAGAGTTAACAGTCATATACTCTAGTGGTAGTAGGATGTTAAATTTGTATATATCTTGTATTTCTGCTAAGAATTCTTTTGCCAGATAATAATCAGTTATAGGAAAATTATAAATAATAGAAGTCTTGATTTGATTTGGTTCTTTTGGAAGTGGTTTTTTTTGGATGATATAGTTATTTAGAATTTTGTGAAAACTATAATGTTCTTAGAGAATGTTTATATAATGTTTGAAATCAATTAAATCTTTGGGGTTGTAAGGAAAGAGGTATCTTACAGCTGAATTAAAATTTTGAGGTGTTGATGATAAGGGTTTCTGAGTAGGTAATAGGTTAAAATAATTAGATGGTATATAATCAAAATTATAATATTTGCACAGTTTTTGTCTGTATTCTGCTAGATAAGGTAATTCAGATTAGCTTGTTATTGGAAACATTGTACATGTTTCTGCATTTAGATTAGTTGGATTATTAGGAAGAGGGATGATAGGATTAGCAAAGTAGCTGTTATTAAGTTGATTGAAAGTATAGATTTTATAAAGTGCTAGCATTGTTGCTTGTATAAATTTTCAATCTTTAATTGAAAGTAAAAAAGGAAGTATTTCTTTTATATTTTGGTTGATTAGATCTAGAGAAGTTGATAGTGGAATGGGAAGTTGAGAGTATGCTTCATTAAGAAGTTTGTGTGTTTCTTCAAAAATGAGTGCACAAAATATTTGTGCAAGATTGAGGCAGTAAAATATGTGTTTTGTATATTCATGAGAACTTGTTGTAAGAAAATCTAAGTTTTTAATATAATTTAAAGCAAGTTTGATTTTAAGTTTTTTGTGAATTTGGTCTCTATTAACTTTGTTGATTAAAATAACATTGTGTAATTTTTTGTATTTTTCAAGTGTGATTTGGTATAGTAAGTTGAATTCTTTTTGATGTTGTGGAGCTGTAGCTTTTGTTTTTCTAAATGAACAAAAAAATACTATATCTAGATAATTGAATTTTTGGTTAATAGCATATAGGATGTTATAATTTGGAGGAATAGTTTGGATTTTGTAAATAAAGAATTCCAAAAGTTATTGTCTGTTATTAAGAGCTTCAATCATATTATCATTGTTCCAAGTTTGAAGATTAAAGTTAAGTACTCGTCTTGCAGCAAGAGCTTTAGTTATAGAATTACACCAATCAAAGGTTGTATTGTTTTTTGGTTTTGATAAGTTGGATATTAATGCTTTGATATATGGGAGTGAGTTAATAGAAACCAAGCAAATTTTTTCTAATTAAATTTTTTTTAAAGTTTAAAGTAAAATATCTCAACAATTATTTAACTAAACTTGATAAAAATTTTTTTATTTTAATTTTATATAATTATAGAATTAAAGAAAAAAAATTCATCAAAGTTGGTTTAATAGTTGTTGAGATATTTTAATTTAAAATTTTAAAAAAACTTACTAAAAATAATTTGCTTGGTTTCTATTGACTCACCCCCATATGATTGCTTGATAACTTGTTGGTAATCTTTAGAATTATTAGAGATGGTGTCTATGTTGTTAGTATGCATAGTTAACATAGAGGTTAATTGAGTTGGTAGAGTTTCTGTAAATGTAATTGGTTTGTGGTTCCATAAATTGTTTTCTGAAATAAAATTATTTGGTACAGATGCTGAATATGATGGATCAGGTAATGTGATAATGAGGTTTTGGGGCATGAGAATATTCACTGTTTTGGGCATGTTTGTTTTAGTGGCTGTAGTGTGTAATGTCATTTGAGATTTTGTAAAGAGTAAACTGGATTGCCTATTTTTTGTTAAATTTTTTTAATGAAAATAGGGTATAAAAGAAACAGAAGAGTTAGAGTTGTTAGTTTTATTTTTTTTTAAAGAAGGAAAGTTTGTTTCTAGTTCTGCATTTTCTTTAGGTCTTTTGATTGGAAAGGCTTAAGATGTAACTGGTGTAACTTGGGTATTTAGTTAAACTGGGGCCTCGTAAAGATTCATTTGTGAAGGTAGCAGCAATGGCAGTGTTAAGAAAAGTTTTGAAGTTTTGTAGTTTAGTGGTTGAGGTTTTTTGTCTTTTGGCTATGTTGAATAAGTCTTAGGTGTTCTAAGAGTTTATTTTTTCTCTTTTTTAAGTATCTTTTATTCTATTTTAATTAATATACTCAATATTTTAGTACTAGTTTTGTTTACTTTTTTGTTTTTTCAATGATCTACAGAAAGAGTATTTTACTTAAGTTCATTGTCTGTATATTATATTTGGCTGTTTTGAATTATTCTTTAACTTTTCTGTTTTCAAATATGTTTAACACTTTTGTTTCTATTGTCTTGAACCACTCTGCCTTTTTGTCTTTACTTAATTGTTTCTAATAGCTTTTGAATTGCTATCATGTTATTAGTCTTTTTTCTTTTATATCAAGAAGTTGATTTAAATATATTAGTTTTGTTTTACTTATTTTTGTTCTACTTCTTTTTTACAGTTATGATTCTACTAGTTCAATTATTCTAAAACCATAACTAGCTACTGTTCATAATTTGCTTTCTGTACTTATATTTATTCCTAACTCTTTTATTTTAATTATTGTTAAACAAACTAAATTGTTCTTCTAACATAACTTGTTTTCTAACAATTTTTTTACTTTTTATATGTCTTTTGTTAAACTCACTCTTTGACAACTTTGTGTTATTCTTAGTTTTATTAGCTGTTCTAATTTATCTTTTTTGTTTAGTCTTGCTACTAGACCTTCTATTTGTTTTATTATTAGTCCTTGTTATAGGGTTCTGCAACTACCAAGATTCTTATATTCTATTATGCAATTCTTTAGTATTCTTGATAAGTTGCTTTTTTGTTTTGCCAGACATATTATTGGTTGGTGTATTTCATTTATTCCTTTCTCTAATATTTTTGTTAATTACAATATATAACTTAATTTTAGTATTATTACTATATTGTTTATATACACAATTTTGCTTATTGTCATTTTTTTATATTTAAAGTTTCTTATTATCTAGCTTATTATTTTTTTTACTTTTTTTCTTACTAAGACTTCTTGCATTCTGTTGTTTAGTCAGATTTTTAGTAAATAAACTATCTTGTTTCTTGGCTCTTCTACTATTTTGTTTTCTTCAAAAGTTATTTCTTTTTTCTCTTTTTTAACTTTTCTGTTTATTACTATTAGTTTTGATTTAGATTTATTTATTTCTATATTATTCATTTTGAAGAATTCTTCTGCTACCTTAAGAGTCTTTAACAATTGTTTTTTATTGCTTACAATCTACATTGTATTATTTGCATATGTGATTGCTATTTTGCAATAGCTTGTAATACTGTTACAATATGTTTCTTCTTTAATTTTTTGTTCTACTATATAGTTTAATCTTTTATCTTTCTGTATCTTTTCTAATAGTAAATCATAAAAAAGTTATTATATTAGTAATAATATTACTTTATCTTGATTTATTTCATCTTCTGCTATTATTTCTTCAGTCAGGCTGTATGCTGTGATTATTTTTAGCTGTCTTTTATAAAAGAAGTTTAAGATATACTTAATTGTTAAATTGAGTATTTTGACTCTTTGTAAAGCTAGCTCAAGATTTTTAAGTAAAACTGAGTTGAATGCCTTTTTTATGTCTTGTAGAAGTATTCACATTTCTTTATTCTTTTCTTTTGCCTCTTTTATTATTATGTTTAGAATATATACTGATTGTTCTATTAAGTTTCCTAATAGACCTGCATAGTTTGGTTCTTTAAGTACTTTTCTCTTAGCAAATATTTTATTAAACCTTTTTGTTATTAACTTTAATACATTATTTCTAAATATTTTAATTAGAGCTATTGGTCAAAGATTGTTCAAACTATATTCTTATTCTATGTCTTTTGGTATTAGGTATACTTGTACTATTTTTTATTTCATCAGTATTTTTTTTGTCTCTAAGTATAAATTTGCATAGGCCCTAAAAACCTTTGGGTTTTTCTTTCTATTTATTTAATTAAAATGTAACTTATTTTTAATATTCCTAGAGCTATTTCTGTTTTGAGTTTTCTAATTATCTTATTTTATTCTTCTTTCTCAATTTTTTTTCTAATTTCTTTATACTATTCTTTTTTAATATAGTCTTACAGTTTATAGATTTCTTTTCTGCTTTTTAACATCTCTTCTAATTTTGTATTTTTTCTTCTAAACTGCTTCTTATAGTATTTAACTGTTGCTTCTTTAACTAGTTCTATTTTTATTACTAGCCTAGTTTCTTCTTCTGTTTGTTTGATTACTCTATCAAGTATTATCTTTTTATATGTCTTGTTCAAAAAGCTAGCTATCATTTTTTCTTAGTTAGTTTTGATTATTTCACATCTTCTGTCTATGTTATCTTCTATTTGTCTTCTTTGTTTTTGTTCTTATTCTTTCTTCTTTTTTTCTTAAAGAATTTTTTGCTAGCCTTTTATGTCTTCTATCCAAGCATTAGACCATGTCTTTGGATTTTTAATAATTTTGTATTAATTTTCTTGCCTAGCATCTTGAGTTTTCTATTTATTTCACTTCTATCTACTTCTATGACTTTCTGCCTTTTTTTTATTTTTGCATATTTGACTAGTCTTTAAATCTTTACAATGATTTTTTCTTGTTGTTAATCTTCTTGACTATGTCTTCTGTTCATCATCATATTGTAGACTTTTTTTTTAGATATATGTTTGTTTGTTGCTATTATAATTGTCTCTTCTATTATATTTTATATATAGTTGATTTTTTGTGCTTTCTTTTCCTCTTCTTGTTCACTTTTTGTATATTTTTTAAAACTTCTTTTAACTCTAATCTCTTTTGTAGCTTTTATGCATAATTTTCCTATTCTTCTTCTTTTGTATTGTCATAAAGATATATTGTTCTTGATTGGCTTTTTTTTTTAACTTCTATTTTGCTGTTTTTTCACTATCATATGTTTTATCTATATTTCTGTTATTATTATCTTGTAATTGCTCTTAATAGTTTTTTCTATATCTTCAATTTCTGCTCTTTGTAAACCTAAGGCTAGTCCTTCTGATACTTATATATATTCAATTCTTGTTGTTGTTTCTGAATTTGACTATATATATCTCTGTATATGTTATAGAAGTCTTGTCTTTTTATTCAACTAAATATTAACAATCTTTTATAACTTGTCATTTGTAGTTTCTGCCTATCTAAAACATTGTCCATTGTGTAATCAAAGACTTTCATAATTACTATTTGCATTTGTCTATTTTTCTTTGCAATAATTTCTACTATTCTTTACTGTATGCTTCTTTTTACTTTTTTGTTATTTAGTAGTATATAGACTTCTATTACTATTAACACCATTTGCTTGAAATATAATATAATTTTTATTATATATTTATTTATTCTCTTAATAGCACTTATGTGTTTTGCCTATTGTTTTTTTTTTTTTTTTTTGAATTCCCACTGCCTGGTCGCTAGTGGGCCGCAGTTGGCGGCTGTTTTATTAGTTCAATTTTTAAGTTCACGGGACCTTCTATCAGGACCCCGCCTA
>CAJVQA010011222.1:0-10857 GCA_910591915.1 Cetraspora pellucida
ATAGCTGTTGCTGTAGTACTTGTTTCAAGGACTTATCTTGTGTTTGCACTGCCTGATGCTGGTTTGCATTCCTCTGTATAACTCCAACATTGCACAGATGCCTGTATACACCAGTGTAACATAGATGGTTTTCCAAATTTTCGCCATCCGTGGGTTTTGAACTCCCAACCTACCACTTGGAGGGTTGACAACTTATTCACTTCACTAAGTCGCTATACCCTAAATAATTACTTATTAAAGAACAATGTTATCAGATAAATGCAAAACCACAAACAAATAAAAAATTAATTATGCTGCTATAGAAGATAAAGAATATTATTCAGATAAAGAAAAAGTTTATATTACTTGCACTTCTTATTCTAAACCTTATAGTACTAATTAGAAAATACAAAAAGAAGCCCAAAGAGAAACTCAAAAGAAATCAGAATCTTAAAAGGAAATTAGATTAAGAAACAGAACTGTATTTCCTAATGAACCTGAATTGGAAGACATAGTTGATGAACTAATTAAAGTTCTTAAACCTCCCAAAACTACTAGAAAAAGAAATCAAAACCTTTCTTCTGTAATTGACCAATTGGAACCTTATGATATCTTCAAAGATCTCTTGAATAGACAAGCTCAAGCTACTTATAAACAATTATTGCAATATCCTAACCAAAATAAAAACCTTGTCTAAACTATAAAAAAAGATAATGCATCTATTACTGAAGCAAACTATATAAAATTAGAACTCAAACAAAAGACAGTAGCAATAAGATGCTATATAAACATTAAAGAACAGTCAGTAGTAGCTATCCTTAATTCTGGTACTGCTGTTAGCATAATTACAGCTAAATTAATGAAAAAATTTGGACTAACAATTAACCAAGAATCAAAAACTATTGTTGTTACTGCTAATGGAACTAGAGAAAAAGCATTAGATTCCATTACTGATATGAAAATTATTCACCAAAACATTGTGATTCCTATTGACTTACAAGTAATTGAGTCAAAAAATGAGACACTTTTGTTAGGAACTAATTAGTTCAACAAATCTAAAACAAATCTGGATTTTAATAATCATACTCTAAAAATTAGATACTTAGGAAAAAGAGCCACTATCTATACAATCCATGTAAGTAAAGAGCCAGTATCTGAAGAATTTAAAGAATTTATTGATGAAAATGAATAGATTAATAAAATTGAACAAGATAATGAAATAGAAACTTATTATACTGAAGAAAGAGAACAAAAAGATGAAAATTTATTCTATAACCTCTGGACTAAAATTATTACTGAAAAGAACTCAGTAGTCTATATTGCCCTTACTGCTGAAGTTGAGATTCAACCTCCTACTATGCAAGTTAACACTTCTCTTACTAACTTTGAGAAAAGGATTGCAAAGAAAATTCTTCTTAATAACTACTATATTTTTGTAAAAAACATATTTAAGAAAGTACAAACCTTAGAACTAGGACAAACTAATAAAGTTTGTTATAAAATTTATACTCCAGATGCTCATCCAATCAAACAAAAAGCCTATAAAGCTTCTTTAGATGATCAAGAATTCCTTAAAAAAGAAATTGAAGAAATGGAAAAAAGAGGAATTATTAGAGAATCATATAGTCTATGATTCTTACCTGTAGTTATTATGCCTAAGAAAAATAGAAAAAAGAGACTCTGCATTAACTATTGCAAACTAAATGCAATCACAAAAAAAGATGTCTATCTTCTACCTGATATTAATAAAATTTTATCTGTCTTTGAAGGAGCCTAATAGTTTATTAGCTTAGATCTGGCTAGCAGATATTGGCAAGTAGCTGTAAATAAAGCTAACAAAAAGAAAACTGCCTTTATTATTAGACAAGACATCTATAAATTTAATGTAATGCCTTTTGGACTATGCAATGCATCTGCTACTTTCCAAAAGTTAATAGACAAGATTCTATAACCATTTATCAACAAGTTTGTTGTAGTATATTTGGATAATATTACCATCTACTCAAAAACATTTGAAGAACATTGTTAATATTTGCAAACTGTATTTAAAGTTTTAGAAAAAGCTAACCTGAAACTAAATACAGAAAAATGTTTCATTTTCTTAAATAAATTAAAATTTTTAGGACATATTGTTAGAAAGGATGAAATAAAACCTGATGAAGAAAAGATTGCTAAAGTGAAAAACTTTCCAACACTTACTAATATGTGCCAAATTAGAGAATTCTTAGGACTTGCTTCCTATTACAGAAAGTTTATAAAAGAATTTTCAAAAATTGTCAAACCTTTAAATCTTTTATTACAAAAAGACCAACCTTATCAATAAAAAGATGAACAACAAGAAGCTTTTTAGACCCTTAAAGATCATTATATCTTTGCACCAATCCTACAGTATTCTGACTTTCACCAGCCTTTTTACATTCATACTGATGCCTTACAATTTGACTTAGGAACTGTATTAGCTCAAATAGATAAAAATAAAAGAGAACATGTCATAGTATATGCTAGCAGAAGTCTTTCAAAAGCAGAACAAAACTATTTTGCTATAGAATTAGAATGTTTAGCTGTAGTATAGGCAGTTGAGCATTTTTATCAATACTTAGGAGAAAATCATTTCTATATAATTACTAATTATGCAGTCTTAAAATGGCTTAGAACTACAAAATTAACTAGAAGAAGAGCTAGATAGATTATGTGTCTAGAACCTTATAATTTTACTATAACCCATAGAGCTAAAAGAAGACACAATAATGCTAACTTATTATTAAGAATGTATGAATTAGATAAATCATCAGAAGAAGAATATGAAATAAACTTGTTTGATTTACCTACCAAAAAAGAAGCTCTTGAAGCTGCTTTTGATGAAAACCCAATTACTATTTCAGTAGATTGAAATGAAGAAGAAATCTTTTACCTTACTGAAGAACTTGAGGAAATTAAAAACTATCAGACTACTGAAGATTTTTATTTTATAAACAATCCTTGAAGTGATGTTCAATCTCTAAATAGAACAGATATATCTCTAACAACTAATTTGTATATAGAAAAGGAACTCAAAATGCATAAAGGTGTCCAAACTGCACAAAATCTAGAACTAATTAAATAAACATTATATAATAAACTATCTTCTGCCCTTCTTGATAGTATAAGATCATGTAAATGAATAACTTTCTTACTTGATAGAATAGAATATGATAACCAGTTTTGTACATGGTATTATATTGAACATATTAGCAAACAATTTGGTATTAAAGATAAAAACAAAGAACTTGCCTAAGACTAAAAAGGTCCCTGTGCACAATGTTGGTGTGGAAATAAACTCTATAGCCCTTGTAATGAATGTTCAATCTGTCATGTTGAACTGCAACTTTGGGCAACAATCAAACAATACTCTATTGAAGAAATAGAACAGGTGTGGTGACTTAGTAAAGTGAATAAGTTGTCAACCCTCCAAGTGGTAGGTTGTGAGTTCAAAACCCATCAATGGTGAAAATTTGAATAATCACTTATGTAATACATAGATAGTATTACAGTAACAGCATTCTGTTAATCAGTTGGAATAGGATACCTATAACTATGGTCACACTAGCATGACTGGCAGGTCATGGGGCATCTGTGTAATCTTAGTTACACAAAGGAATACAAATCAGTACTAGGTGGTGCAAATCTAAAATAAGTCCTTGTAGCTGTGTAAATCCATAGAACTGGAAAATCAGAACTTACTTGGAAAGACCTGAGTAGAGAAGTAACACAGATCTTTGATAGTACTAATGTAAAGGCTAGACCTAGGAAACAGATACTAATGTGAAGGAGCCAAATGGGCAAAAACCTCAAGTGAGAGGTACTACCAACCAGGTCACTAAAACCAAACAAGAGAAAAAAATATCAAGCCAGCTTAATATACCAAAGACAGGTCACAGTCCTATTAGACTATCTGAATTAAGAGTCTGGGATCAAAACAGGAGTATACTATAAGTACTAGGTATATGCTGTGAAGTAGGTGCTAGAGTTTGGGTAAACTCTATAAAGGCTAGCCTTGTTAATGTTTTATAAAGTGAGTAGGTAATTAACAAGGGAATACTTCAGAACCTTACAGTCAGATGATGTATTTTGAAACATTTAATGGCTTGACAGATATACAAAAGAGGAAAGCTAAATATTGGATTAAATAGCACTTAGTTGTACAGAAACTAGATGTTACTTGTCTGAGTGTAGTATAAGGATCAAAGTGTTTAAATAGGTATTCTCCTAGTAGATTATAGGCATGACAGCTAGTGTAGAACTCTTGAGTGGACTACTTAAATAGGTAATCAAAAGTTATATGTATGGCTAGTTGCACACTTACCGATAATATCAGTTTTAAAAATAAAAATAAAAATAAAATAAAATAAAAAATAGGACAATATTATTGAAGTATATCTGATGATGATTATGAAAAAGATCCAATCTTGCCAGAACCTTATTCCTATGAACCTTTATCTTTAGAACCTTTATTTGAACAACAGTCAGCCCTTTGGTTATTCAACAAGCTCTATCAATGTTCAAATAAACCATTATAATATCCAGCTTAGTTATGCTCTAATTGACAAACCTTGGTGGTTAACATTATTAGAGACCTTTTCCTATCATCTTTTGGATGAACATAACAATTTTTCTCCTAACTATCTTTGTAACTCTATATGGTAGAATACACTAATCTTACCTTCTATTATTAACTTATTATTCTTCCAAAAAAACCTGACAATAAGTACAATTTAGTCTAGATAGTTGATATTCTAGTATTATATTTGTAAATCTGTTAAAATAGAACCTGAACATTATCAAAATATCAAATTATTTTTGAAAACAGCCACCTATTCTACATATTTCTCAAAAACCCAAAAAGAACAATTGCAAAAGAAAAGTCAATATTTCTGTATCAAAAATAACTAATTATATAAAAAAAAACAAAACAAAAGTCAAGATTCATTAAAAATAATTCAAAAACATGAAGTTGAATCTGTATTATGCCTCATGTATAACCACCCCCTTGGAGCATATTTTGGAACTAACAAAATGTTTGACAAAATCAAAAGTTGTTATTATTGGCCTCAAATGTATGAACATATTTGAAATTATGTAAAGACTTGTGATAGTTGTCAAAAATGAGAAAAATATAGACAACATAGTTCTTTATACTCCATTAAAATAGAAGCATCTTTTGACAAAATTAGAATTGATTTTGTTGGTCCACTCCCTTCTACTACTCAAGAAAACTAATATATAATTATTATTATGGATTATATGACTAAGTATTCTAAAGCAAAGACAATACCAAATGCAACTGTACAGCAAACTGCTAACTTTGTCTATGAAGATATTATTTGTAGACATGGATGTCCTAATTTTATACTCTTTGATCAAGAAACACATTTTAATAATTTGCTAATTGAAAATGTAATGTAAAAGTTTTAAATTAAACACTTGCTTATTACTCCTTATTATCTCCAAACAAATGGATTATAGAACATTTCAATAGAATATTGTGTGAATCTTTAGCAAAACTAGCTAATGATAATACTAAATGGGACAAATTAATACCTTCTGTCTTATTCTTATATAGAAGTTCTAAGCATGTGACTACTAAATTTACACATTTCTTGCTTACCTATAGCAGAGAATCAAAATTGCATATATTCAAATTTCAAGACAACTTAGAAGAAAATCTTTTAACAAGACTGTACACAATTGTAGAAGATTTATTTGCAAATAAAGAACAAGCTAAGAAAAATATTGATAAATCTCAACAACAACAAAAATTCTATTGGGACAAGAAGTTAAAAAAAGTTTGAAAGCTATTTGAAAAAGAAGAGCAAGTATTGTGCTATAATGCCACAAGAGATAAGCATTATACAGAAAAATTTTTGCCAAAATGAAAAGAACCTTATTTTATTTATACCAAAATAGCACAAGATGTTTACAAACTTCATACCATGAAAGGACAAATTTTAGAAACACCAATTAATGTATATTTATTAAAGAAATATTATACTCATCAAACTTGAAACCTACTATTATTATTTAATTAAAAAAAAAATAAAAATAAAAACAGATAATAACAAAAAAATAATATATATAAAAAGAAAAGAAAGAAAAACATATATATATATAACAAATTAAAAACCAACACCAAACATTCTATTCCTATTATTATTATCTCCATTCTTTTTTCTTTCTTCTGCTCTTAATCTTCTTAACTTTTTTTTAATATTTGCCAATCTTGCTCTCAACTGATTTATTTTCTCTAACAACTAAGTATACTTTTGCTTTAACATCCAATTATCCTGAACCCTTACAACTGCATTCGCTCTCAACTCTTTTAACTCTGTCTCCAAACTCTGTATTTTTCTTCTTAATAAGGCCACCAACTAATGCAAATTATAATCAAGTTTTGTTAAGTGATCTAAAAAAAAAAAAAAAAATAATAATAATTTTTTTTTATTTACTACCTGTTCTCAACTTGGACCACCTTCAAGACCTTATACAAGGCATTATTGTCATTTTGGTGAGCATGACGAACATTTTCAGAAAGACTTTATCAAGGCATAATTATTATTATTATTAAAGTTGTTGTTGTTGATATTGTTGAGGTTGTTGTTAAAAACTTTACAAAAAAAAAAGAAGTAACAAAAGAATTATAATTTTTAATGAACAATAATATAACAAAATTAGACACCAATAAGAAGTTAATTTACCAAATTTGAAAATCAATTAGAAATTGATTTAACAAATTTAGAATAGCAAAAATTTATAAGTTGTATGATTGCAAATTACCTAAAATCCTAATATCTTATTAGACACTTAATATATTCTAATGATCTCCAAAAAAAATACAAATTTGAAATTTAGTAATATTTTTGATATGAATTAACAGTATAAGACATATTATTAGGCAGTATAGGTCATATATTTGAGACTAACTAGGGTAAGCTTTCTGCTAGGATCTGAGTCTTGTAAGGCCCTTGGTTAAAGTACTGGAAATAGAATTTTTTTTTTCTTTTCAAACAATTATATTTATTTTTTTTATTCATTTTATTTAGTTAAATATCAATATTTTATTTTTATATATTTATATCATATACTTATTTTTATTTTTTTTTACTTAAAAAATAAAAATTTTTTTTTACTTTTTATTATTATTTATCTTCAAAATGACAACTATTATAGAAATATTCCTGCAGAAATTAACTAAAACAGAACTAGCTGATGTTATTGTCAAACCTTCTTCTTATAACTATAAGAATAAAACTAGAATAAAAGTTCATCTAACTTATCAAGCTCTAAGAAATATGATTAGACTAAGAAACCATGATGATGGCTATTTGAAAACTCTTACCTATGCCTACTATTTAGAGAACTTTTAGAAACCAAACCAAAAACTTCAACCCAATAAACAGTATTGACAAATAAGTTAACCAAGCACTATGAAATAGCCTCAACAAGAGTCTATAAAATTATCTCTCAATATAGAATAGAAGCCATCTACAGAACTAAATTCTTGAACTTAACAAGCTTTAAGAAATTAACTTCTACAAACCTTGTCTTTCTTTGCTAAGTTCTCATAGAATTCAAAAATAAGTTTGAGAGAATATTAGCCTACAAAAATAATTATAACTTTTGAACTACTAAACAGAATTCGATAAAACTACCACTATTTGAATCAGCTTACTGAGATGGTTCTAAAAAGGTATAGATCATTCATTTTTGATTACAGAATCACAAAATTGAATCCAATAACCAAATTAATAAGAAAGCTATGATCTAATTGGTTAAATGATAACTGTGTGAAATGTCATACATATAATATATATAACATTTATGCATTTTGAAGCATATATATTTCATATTATATTTAGTTTATATATATTATTTAGTTTATTTATTTTATTTATTTTATATATCAAACATATCTTATTTATTTTATTAATAGTAGTTGTAAAATATCTTGTACATATAAAAGATATAGGCTGTTATATATACTATGTAGTCAAAAAGTATAAAAGCAGTCAATATGGACCCCAAGTTCAACATTAAGTCTCATACTTTTTTACTAATAAACAACTACTTTATACTACCCAAACTAAACAATTATTAGTATCCTCATATACTTTTAATTATAGCTTTTTTCATAATTGCAAATTGCTTTAAATCTTCTTTGTTTAGTTTTCTAAAAAAAAAATGTTTTCTGACTTAGTTATAACACAGTAACAAGTAAGATTTCACTGTCTAAAGTTGCTTTAGTTACTACTATCTTAAAAAAAGTAGATATAGGATAACAATATATAATTAAAAATATAATAAAAATAATATTAGCTTTAGTAAAAACAAAATAAAAAATAATAACAAATAATAAAATATTTTTTTTATATCTTGTAAAAATATCTATACTTCTTTTTTTTTTCTTATATATTTTTAATTATTATGTTCAAAATATAAAAGAATGTTAGTAAAAACTAAGCAAATTGTTTCTAAATATTTTTTTTTTTTAAACTTTAAAGTAAAATATTTTATTAATTATTAAACCAAACTTGATAAATTTTTTTATTTTAATTTTATATAGTTATAGAATTAAAATAAAAAAAAATTTACCAAGTTTGGTTTAATACTTGTTAAGATATTTTAATTTAAAATTTTAAAAAAACATACTAAAAACAATTTGCTTGATTTTTATTAGTACTAGCTATATATATTAACTGCTTTATTAAGTTGTTTGATAGATTTATATAATTTGAGTTCTTAAATATTTTATTTTTATTTTTTTTGGTATTAAGGTGACCTTTTGGGACTTTTAACTTTATTTAACAATAGTAAATGTAGTTCAGTGATCATTACAAAAAGAGCATACAATTGGCTATATATATAACTTTTTTATATTATCTATTTAAGAAGTTCATCTGAAAGTTTTTTACTAATTGCTATACCTAACACTCCTGTTTGAGTATTCTACTTTAAACCTTCTGAACCTGCAAATCTGTTAAATTTACTGGAATATACCTAATGTCCAGATTATCATTACAACTTTAGAACTATTTTATTTTCAAGATAAATCTCCTAGAGCCTTCTGTACCTATTTTTATAGCTGACTTGGTATTACTATAGCAGAACTAACACTTGCAGTCAGGGCTTAACCATTAAACTGCTATGTTCTTGTAGAGTGCACTTAGATCTCAGCATCTACTTTACAGTATAATTCTAGTACTTTAGTATACCTTTGTCTTTTCACTTGCCATTTTACTAAACTTTCAATTCAGATAGTCTGTATAGAACTATGATCAGTTTATTGATATATTAAGTTAGTCTAATATCTTTTTTTCTGGTTCATTCTGGCAGCCTGGTTGGTAGTACTTCCAAAACTTCCAATCTGAAAGTTCTTGTCTGTCTGGCTACTATAACTAGGTACTATGATCTTGATATCTGTTTTCTCAAGCTAGCCTTTACAGTAAGGTTATTGATGATCCAGTTACCTTTCTACTTAGGTCTTCCCAAATAGACTTCTTTTTATCCAATTTCAATAGATTTATATAGCCACAAGGACTTATCTAGTGTTTGCATTACCCAATTTGTTAGTTTGCATTTCTCTATATAACTTCAACATTGTATAGATGCCTTATAATCTGCCAGTCATGCTAGTGCAATCATTATTACAAATATTCTAACCTAATCATTAGTAACAGTTGCTATAATACAAATATTACATAAGTAATTATTCAAATTTTTACTATCAATAGGATTTGAACATTCAGATATTTTATTTTTAATAAGAGCAATAAGATAGGAGGTTAGCTAAAAACTTAGATTATGCAATCTATAATAATAGCTAATCAAAATTAAGAATTATC
Source organism: Cetraspora pellucida (assembly GCA_910591915.1). Classification (NCBI taxonomy): domain Eukaryota; kingdom Fungi; phylum Glomeromycota; class Glomeromycetes; order Diversisporales; family Gigasporaceae; genus Cetraspora; species Cetraspora pellucida. The sequence goes on from CAJVQA010011222.1 coordinate 9,855, forward strand.
TAAATATAATTATAGTTATAATATAAAATAAATATACTTTTATATAACAAAATTAAGCATTTTGATTGGTCTTAGATGGAAGAAGAGGGTATGGTCTCTTAGTAAATAGATATTAGGTAATATATGTTATAGTTCTAAATATTTTAATTAGTTTTTTATTACTTTTATAATTATCTTTTTGAAAGTCTTAATTAGTATAATTAATCTAATATTGTTTAAATTATAATCTTATTTGATATCTTTTAAGATCAAATATATTTATACTATTTTACATTTTTTTGATGTTTTTTTTTTAAAATAAAGTTTGCTAAAACTTAAAAATCTTCTGTGTTTTTTTTATATATTTGTTTAATATATAGCTTATATTTGATATTTTTATAACTGTATAGCTTTAAGCTTTTTTAGTATTTATTTTTATTTTTTTTATTTATTTTTTCTTAACTTTTGTATTATAACTTATTAATTTATTTTTTTACTTCTTTGACAATCTTGCTTAGATCTTTTGTATCTATATATATTTTCAAACAATGTTCTCAATATTAAAGATTACTGAATTTTAATCTTTTTTAGTTTGTATATTTAAACTTTTCAAAAGTGATTTATTACATTAATCTCTGCTAGAATCAAAAAATTTTACCAAACTTTATTTAGAACCAGCTATGTACTGTAAGTTTATATAGTATCTATAAGTATTAAACTTTTAGTTTTACATTATGACTTATAACTTTAGTTATTTCAAATTAGACTTTAACTCATATTTTTTATTGCATGGCTTCTTAACTGCAAGTTACTTGCTATTTTTAGAAATAAGTTCATCTTTAAATGTTTTAGATTTCTGGTTTTACAGTATTGCAGTTTTTTATTTTTAGAAATATATTTATTACTAGAATTCAAATTAGCAGTTTTGCAATTTATAACCTCAAAAAGACGCAAATCATTAACTCTTTCTGACGATCACTTGTACCAAAACTTTCTGATAATAAACTAGCAATAACTAAATAAT
>CAJVQA010011223.1:0-10857 GCA_910591915.1 Cetraspora pellucida
TTTGTAATTTATATTCAGAGAAGCCCCTGGAGGCTTCTTTAACAAATCAATAAAGATATAAGCAAAACCTCACCTTAAAAAAAAAAAAAAAAAAAAAAAATAAGTAATCATATTAATCAAGATCATAACTATGCAGTTTATATAGTTTTTCTACATATTAATCTGCAGTTTAAACATCTCAAAGCAACTAATTAACTACTAGAATCAACTATTTTTATAGTTGGCCAAATAGAAATTATAGATAACAAATTTTATATTAATGCAAAAGATATTAATTATATTAATATATTTTTTTTCAATATTACACCTCTTATTGCTAATAATATACTATAATGCTAATATAAAAAATAAATATATTAACATTAAAAAAACAAGTTCTGAAACAAGTTGTCTCTAAGTTCAATTAATTTCAACTAATTTAACAAGACTCAAGCTTTTGTATATCTATTAAGACATTGCTAGAAATTTAAAAAATACATTTATGACTCAAACACTAGTAGCAATAATTTTGAATGATCTTGAAAGTGAACTTTTTGTAAAATATAAAAGATCTAAAGAAATTAACCAACTTATCAATATAGAATTTACTAATACTAATAACTACAAATCTGAAACAAGTAATCTTAACTTTACTGTACCTAACTAAGAAGATATTAAAAAACTAATTAAAAAATATAAATCACAAAAATTATCATATACAATTAATCAAAAATTAAAAAATATTCTATCATATTTATATTACTGCTAAAAATTTACAATATTTACCTACAGATATTGAATCTGATAAAGAATAAATACTTTATCCTTAACTTTTATTATTGTATACTGTATTTATCATTTTTTAAAAAAAAATTTTAACATTTTTTTTCTTTTTTTATTAAATAAAAAAGAATTAGGTTTTGTCTACAATATTATGATTTAGTTCAAACAAATCATATTTAATTTTGATCATATTTCTATATTTAACAAATACAATATATTAAGAATATAATAAAGTATATATATTATGCATTATTTTTAAATTCTGTTAATTATTAATTGATGCATGTCATTTTTTAATTGAAAATAACATATGTTATTCTTAATCTATATAAAACTGACAGAAATATTTATTATATATATTATGATTAACTGAAAAATTTTTTTTTGCAAAAACAATATTTAGTACTATAATTTATTTTTTGCAACTATAAAAATTAGGTATGTGTTTGACTTAAACTATTATTATTTGCACTATTACTTCAATTCAAATTATATTATTAAAATTTTAATTAAAATTCAAAAATTTTTTAATTACTTACTTTGAAAATGTATTAGTTAAGTGTTTTTAGTATTTTTAAATTGAGCATTTTGTATTAAATATTCTTGAGTTGGAGTTCTTTCATAGTACAAATTATATAACTTAGATGTTAAACATTATAATTTAATGTTTCTGAATATTATAAACTAAAAATATAATATTTTGCTTAATAGAATTTTTAATATATTAAGAATCTATCTATTAAGCTTTGTTTGTATATGTTTTTGATATTTAGTTAAAGAACTCACAGTTCAAAAAGATTAACTTTGTGGATTTATTAGTAAAAAAAGGAGAAAAACATATATGATAAAAGAATATTTTTCAAATTTTATTAATTTATTATTGATATCATTAATAGCCTATTGTTGATTTGCATTAAGAATTAAGATATTATTTCTTTACATCTTTAGATATAACTCAAAATAAATTATATGAACCTTATTTTTTTTAAATAAATAGTACAATGTCTATTTCTTTTATTAACTATATATATTGATATTTAAAACTTTACCAAGCTCTTACTACTGATGTTTTCTGATTAGATACCTTTTACTAAATACTTTAATAATTTAATTCTATTATTTTTAAAATTTTAAATCTATTATTAAAAGAAATTATAAATAACTTAAATGACAATAATACTATGTTTTAAATTTATTAAAAATATCTACTTTCCAAAATAAAAATAATGCCAATTAATTATAAATAAACTTTAGACTCATTTAAAAATACTTATAATATTGTAATTATCTTTTCAGATTTGATTTTATTTATAACTAATATATAATCATCTAATTTTGCTAATATTTATACTTATAAAAAATAAAACTGGATGACATAAAGCACTACTTATTACACTAGTATATATTATACTAGCTATATATATATATTTTTTTGGTATTTAAGTGATCTTTTTGATCTTTTTAATTTTATTAATATATTTGGTAGAGTATACAATTAGCTATATGTATAACTTTTTTATATTACTTATTTAAGGAGTCCATTCAGGAGTATTTTACCAGTTGCTATATCTAACATTTCTGCTTAGGTGTTCTATCTAAACTCTCTGATCTGAAACCTTGTAATAACTTCACTAGATTACTTGTACCTAGATCTTTGTCTTAAACTTAAAACAATTTTATTCTCAAGAATAAACCTATCAGAGTAAGCTATATATTTCCTATCTACTTTAATTTAGATTTTTTGCTATGACTAAGGTCAACACTTGTAAACATGATTATTTATTAAACTGCTATACTCTTGTAAAGTTTACCCAAACTTTGATATTCATCTTTTTGATATTTTCTCTATAATCTCTTATTAGTTGCAACTTAGAATGACAGACTCTCCAAACTTCCAATCTAGATGGCTAGTATAATATACTTATATATCCTTTTTCTCTAATAATTTTGACAGTCTAGTTGGTCATGTGCTTCTTTACACATCTTGTCATTCAGTTTATCTGACAATTCTTATGAAGATGTTATAAGCTTCTATTGGTTCAACAGTACTATCAAAAGTTTGTATTATCTTTTTACTTAGGATTTCTAAATGAACTTTTGTCTTTTTAGTTTCTTAATCTTCTACATCTGATGGTCTTATTACAGGTTTGCACCAAAGCCTTATGTAATACTGGTTTTTCATATTTTTTTATATATATATACTATTATATTTTGTATAGATACTCCAAGCTTTCAAAATTAGATGAGCCCCAATCTGATGTATCTAATATTACAGATGCATAAATTCAACTGATTAACAAGAGACAGTCACTATAATACAAATATAATTTTCAAAATTTATCATTTGTGAGAATTGAATCTTAGATCTGCTACTTGGAGATTACAACCTATTCATATTACTAGATCACCATACTCTTATACTAGCTATATATACTGCTATAATTTAAATAAAATTATTAATAAATTACAAGAAAACAGATTTTGTTAGAGGTCTAAAGTATAAAAAACTTTATTTTAATTATTATTAATCTTTATCTAATGTGTTATTATATATAGTACAAATTTTTATTGATTAATAATATATTATGAAAAATGTTTATTATATAATTTAATAGATTTTTATTGTCTAAAAATATAGTATCTTCAGCTATACTTTAGACAATTAAAAATCATTTCATAAATAAATAATAGTATATATTATTATTTAGAAAAATTATATGATACATAATAACAGTTATTCTAAATTAAATAATTAGTTTATTTAGATTATTCAACTAAATAAACTACTTTAGCTATATAGTTTACAAAAATAAAATTAGATAAGTAGAAGTTGAAATAATATAATAAAAATAGCAAACTTAGAATGCCAAATATAAATAAAAATTATAAAATAAATAAATATTATAAAAGCTTTAAAAAAAAATGTCTAAACTTTCTTTATTAAAATAATAACTGGCCTTTTAATAATAATAAATATATAAATTTTTTTTTATTAAATAATTACTAAATTCTTTTTATAAAAATTCAATTCTATAAGAATAGTAATTCTAGTATAGTAGTTGAATTGTCATCCTTTAAATAGCAGATCTAAGGTTCAAATTTTACCTAGTATGAAATTTAGAAATTAATCAGTATTACAAAAAGCTGTCTTCTGTTGATTAGTTGAATTTAGACATAATATGTAATTTTAAATATACCAAGTCAGATCATACTCATCATATGAAGCTTAGTGCATTTATGCAAAGTATAATCTTACACAGATATAAAGAAATGTTAATAGTCAGTATTGCATAAAACTTTGGTGCAAACTCATAATAAAACCATTAGGTACAAAAAACTAAGAAACTAAGAAAACAGAATTCCACTTAGAAATTTCTGAGTAAAGAGATAGCACAAACTTTTAACAGTGCTATCAGACTAATAAAAGCCTATGAAACACCAATAAGAAATAAGCAGATATGCAACTAGATGACAAAATATATAAAAAAACATATAACCAACTATGCAGCCAAAATTATCAGAAAAAAAGAATACTAAGATATATTATATTAGGCCATCTGAATTGAAAATTCAAAAAGTCTATCAGATTCTAAGTTGAATAGTAGAAGGATAAAGAAAAAAGGCAAAAAGATAGTTACTAACTTTATAAGTATAGAAATAGTGTAATGTAACAGTTAAATAGATAATTTCTGTAACTGCAAGTGTTAGATAACTATAGCATATTACATAAAACTAGATCAGCATATATAGGATATAAATGCTTTAGTAAGTTTTTTGTCAAGAATAAAGTAGTTCTAAAGGTACTGATAAGCATTAGGAACTTGAATAGGTATAACTCTAAGATGTTTTTATAATACAAGATGGATTACATATGCAGAAAGTTTAAATAAATAAAACTTCTAGTTGGCTTGCAAGTATGGCATCTGGTATGAAACTTATATAACAATATATAAGTAGACTTTTAAATTAAGCACCAAAAGTATATATGTGGCTAGTTGTAACCTTCTATGTAATAAAGCCTTTAAAGGCAATCATGTTTTATAAACTTAAATAAAAAATTATATCTTGAAGATAGAGACTTTAATATCAAAAAAAAATTTCAATTCTTGTAATTATTGTCTTTACTTAAAGTATTGATATATTCTATATAATTATTATATTTTAAAGTATTAAGATTAACTGTAGTTATATTATTTTACTATTTTGAAGAACTAAAAATAGTTGAGGTTATATATATTATTTAATTATTTAAAGTAGTAAGATAATTGAGAATATTGCTTAAGAAAATCCAAAAACATAATAGAAAAAATATTTATTTATAAATATCAAATCAACTATTCAAGTCTAAGTGTCTTTTTTTGTCTAAAATAATTATAATTTATATAAAAATTTGAATTGTAGTATATATAACTAAGTTACTATTTAGTCTAATTTTAATATATTATAATTAATAAATATAGTATATATAGTATAATTAGTAAATATAGTAATTAGAAAATATAATATAATTAGTATAGTTAGTAGATATTCTATAATTAGTATAGCTAGTAAATATAGTATAATTTGTATAATTGACAAATAAGGCATAATTAATATATTTAGTATATTTAATAAATAAAAAATAAGTATATAAGTAATGCATCCAAATATAAAAAACAAGTAAGTTTTACAATATAATTAAAAAAGTATATTCATTCTTAGTACTTGTCAAATTCATTGTCTTTTTTGAGTACTATTACATTTAATATTATGCAAGCAACTAATAACTATTTTATAAATAGAAAATTTTAAAACATATATTTTTTATAATATAAAAATACTATATTAAATATATTAATTATAAAAATTCTTTTATCTAAGATATTAACATTTCTTGTTACTATTTCTAAAAAATTATTAAACAAATATTAACTAAAAAAAATAATATATAATAATAATAAAATAAAAATAATAACAATAAAAATAGTAAAATCATTATTACTGAGCTTATTATAATTTTTTGTAGTTATATACAAGTTCTATAAGTAATTATTATAATAAAATTAACGATTGTTACTTTTTATCTACCAGATTATAATGAGTATCACAAAACAAATATAGTATAGTTGTTTTATATTTAGATATTTGAAAAAATAATATGTTTTAAAGATAGTAGTTATATGATATCAAAAAAAAAAATGCTTCTGAGAATTGTAATTTGGTTTTTAGATATGTTCAGTAATGAATTTGAATAAAAAACATAAATAAGTTTTTAATTTGGACTCCTATTCAAAAAAACTTTAAAAATTTAATAATATATAAGTAAAACTTTTGTGATGATATCTTAATTAGTAAAAAAAACAGTATATAGTTTATAATTAAGAAATTAACAAAAAAAAGATCAAATTAGAATTATTTAATAATGATAAGATTAGATTTTTTGAAACAATTTGTTACAAGTCTCATTATTCTTTTTCTTTTTCTTCTTTTTATATATTTTAGTTATAATATAATTTTATTAATCTTTTATTAATAAGTATTGTCAACATTTTTTATTTAATTTTTATAACTTATGTCATTTATAAGAATAGCATACATGAAATAAGATACTTTCTATTCAGGCACAAATTATAGCTTCACATTCCCAGTATTCTAAAATTTTGAATGAGGATTTTGTCATCTATTAAGAAATTAGTAGTTTCAATTTATCAATTGTGTTACTCTTTTTATTTTTTTTTGAGTTACTAGAATTTAGCTTAATGCTTGTTTACAGGCCTCTGATAGATTATAATTGATCTTATTTATCCTTTGGATAATGGTTATATTTAACAATTCTGAGGCTTACCTAGGATGTATGTGAACTTTAATTAGATAAACAAATGCATAAATAAGCACGTCTGAAATCTGACAAGTTATGTCAATCATCAAATCGAGATCAGAATTAAGCGCAAACTTTAATTTACTTGATATTCAATATTTAAATATACTTATAGAAGTCAAACTGTGGTCATCATAGTAAAATCTTGTGTTATTTGCGACTTTTCTGCTTCCTCAATATTTTTACAAAATTTTAAGTTACACCTGATCTTGTAATTTTTTTGGCTTCAATCAACAATGATCGTCACAGATTTCAGATATTGCATAAGTAAATGTAAAACTGGGTGCTTTAATTGATTGTAAAAATAACTCCCGACTTTCTCTAATCGAACAATTAAAAATATTTCTTATCAAAAGAACAAGCCGAGTTCTAAAATTTATTAAAACTCAAAATGAATAAATATATAATGTAATTTAAACAGCTAATAAATATTTATAGTATTTCAGTAATTCATTCTAATACTATATAAAATTGGAGAGCAAAAAAAAATATTGGTTGCTTATAATACAGAATATAATAACATAATGAATGAAAGCAACAATAAGATAATAATAATAATTAAAAAATGTAACACTATATGTTTTGAAATTCATATACGTATTCCCGGCATAGACCGATTTTTTGTGAACAAAATTCGGTTGGGTTTATATTTTGGGGGATATGGTTTTATTCATCGCCTATTTCAGAATAAAAATATTATAATAAAACTTTAATTTTCATATTTTAAATAGGAAGAACTTTGTAAACTCGACATTCATACTTACTAGTAACATAAAAGTATATAAAAATGAGGTTGGTTTGTATAAGAATAAATCTAAAAATTAATAACCATTTTAAAAATAAAAATTACACTCACCAACTAGAAGTCCGTGAATTATCAGTTTAAAAATTACAAAATTATATACAAATAAATACAGATCAGAATTAGTATAGGCCATGTTTACTCTAATCAATTTGATCTATGCTGAATTTGATCTTTAATGACAATAAAAATTCATATTACCAGCTAGAATAATAATTAAACGTGAATTATTTATTAAACCCTTTTAAAATCAGAATTAACAATTTCAGAATAAATTTGTACTTACGCTCTAAAAATTCGAGTTATAAAATCAATTAATTAAACATAATTAAAGGAACACTGATAATAATTTTAAATGCCATAAAGTTTTATACTTACTCGCTAATAGTATAACAGATTAATATAATTGTATAATGTTTATGTTATAAAAGAAACAAAATTTTTAAAAGATACTTTTATAAACAAATACAGTGAAATTCATATTTACCTTCTAATAATTTAACAAACGATTTAAAGCATATTAATTTAAATGCCAAAAACTTTAAATTTTTTAAAATAAATAATTTACACTTACATGCTGATAATTTAATATACAAATGTGTATAAAATCATGGATTATTAGATTATAAGATAACTTAAATAAGCATTATTTAAGAATGATATATACTTACCTACTATTATTCAACAAAAAAATTTATGAAACGTGTAGAATTTTACATTTATTAAAATTCAAGGTTTAATAAATTAATTAATAAAAAAAAATATACTTACAGCCTAATGAAATAGCAGAAAATTATCATTAATTATAAAAGCATAATTTAAATTAAAATAAATAATAATTTAGGAATAAACGTGGCCAAACTTATACTTACGAACTAGTAATCCAATATAAAATACGTATTATTAGATGTAATTTAAAAATACTAAAATAATATTAAAACAAGCAAATAGGTTTTTATACTTGCCAACTAATAATTCAGCAAAAAAATCATCAGTCACAAATTAGAATCTAAAATGACTATTTTTTCTTTAAATAATATTATTTATACTTACGAACTGTTAATTTAAGAATTATTAAATACAATATTTAAGCATAATTAAGGATAAAATATAGTAATAATTTTAGAAAAGTATAATAACAAATATGATGAAATCAGGACCAAACCATACAAAGAAGTTTTACTAACCAGCTAATAATCCAAAGAGAAATATATGAAAAAGAATAAACATAGAGCCAAAGAAAAGATTCCATAAATAAAACAAAGCTTTTATACTTACTGACTAATAATTAGAATAAGTAAAACCATGTTAGTTAGTATAGTGTTATTAAACCAAAAGACACACAATTTAAAGTTTCAAGATGGTAATTTAGGTAATAAAGCTTGTACTTACGTGCTAATAATTTAGTAGAAGAATTTATAAAATATTAAGTTATAAAAAGCCAATTAGAGAATGATCATAAAAACATTTGAATACGTAAAGAAGTCTATACTTACTCTCTAAAAATTTGACAAAAAAAGCAAAATTGAAAAATAGTTTAAATAATCATAATTTTAAAAATAAGTTCATGCTTACTCGCTAATGATTAAACCAATGATTTATTAAATATATATAATTTTAAAAAATAAATTATAAATCTTAAAAATTTTAACTTACGAATCAGTAGGACTAATAATTCAACAAAATATGTATTATTAATAATAAATGAAGTTAGAAAAGTTCATTTTAATGGTATAAAGAAAATAAGAAATCTATTTTTGCAAAGGTTAAGTTACCCAAGGCTAAGTTAATAGTGCTAGTGGCTAGAGTTTGGATTCGGTTTTCATATGATAAAACTGATTAAAACCGGTTTAACATATAAAAATAATACAGAATACAAACTCTAACATTAGTAGTCACACACTAAAATTAGTAATAGTAGTATTTTAACCCGAGCCAAATAGAATTTTTCTAAAGATAATTTTGGAAATAAATATACTTACCAACTAAAAGTCCGACGTAATAGTTACAAAAGATATAATATTAGATAAAGCCAATTATTGAATTAGGAAAAAGGTAATTTAACATGATAATGTTCATTATTCTTACCAACTAATAATCAGTATGTAAACATATGTCATTAGGTTATAAAATCAATTATGAAGGAAATAGAATAAAATGAGGTTTATATTTACAGTTTGCTAATAATTAAATATAATAGAAGAGTTAGTAAAAGTTTGAATTATTAAATCGTAATGTAATATATTTTTAAAATAGATATAGCTAATCCATCAATGTGATGCATCGCTATCACTGATAAACATATTAAAACAATTTGTAATGTAGACACATACGCTTGAGCGATTTGAGAAGAAATACTCAAAATGAAAATAAAGGTAATGACGAAAATATAATAAGATTTTAAAGACATTGTGAAAAGATTTTTGGAAGTTTTTGCAACAATGAATTAGTTATGCTATCAAAGCAAATAATTGAGATATTTATGACATTTTTGCAGAAAATTTAATTCTTTTTAAATAAAAAAATTTTCAGACTAATTTAAAGCGTCTATATTATTTCTATTTTAATTCAGTAATTAACAAATCTTAGTTTTAATTAGAGTTGTAGGTGAAACTAATTTTGAGTTTCACCATAGTTTCAATCTAAATTTCTCATTGGATATTAGATTTATTTTCACCAATTTCACAACATCCATCAAATGTTCACAAGTTTCACTTGCAACCAGCGATAGTGAATACTTCTATTTCATTTTATTCTGACTAGATGCAAGTTTTGGTTAGTCAATTAATATCAGAATGAAATGAAAATGGAAGTATTTTCCGTCTCTGCTTGCAACTCTAGATGGGACCTCCGAATTTTTAGCTAATAATAAAATAATTAATAATTTTATATTAATATTATTAATAGTCTTTAATCGTTAAAAATTAGCAGGTCACGTGTAAAGCATTAATAACTGCATATTAATTAGGGATTATATCCATCACAATTGAATCAAACATAAATAATTTAATTTGTGAGGCGAGAAGGATTCACTTTGGATCGGGCACTGTCTCTGCTGTAAAATTAAACAAATTGGAGCTCAATTCTTAATTAATCATCGTAATGGTAAAGAGGATGGTCGAGAGAATATTTTTTTTATTATAGAGTTGTGCTGATTTGTTAAAATTGAATATCCGCATTATGCACTGTGAATCTTCAACAAAATTGCCGTGAAGATTACTCAATTAATCAGCGTTTATGCACTTTCTTGATCACTAATTAAATTGAGGGAGATGTTTGAGAACACCACATTGCATTGGGATGTTTGATATACTAGAGTTGGTCACCGAAACCTCATCCGAAACCCGAAACCTTACCCGAAATCCCGAAACCCTATTGGTATAATAAATTTCTATAAAATCAATAACAATAAATTAGAGATATAATCTAAACTATT
>CAJVQA010011224.1:0-10855 GCA_910591915.1 Cetraspora pellucida
CACTCTTCTGTAGTGGTTCATTGAACCACAATACCGATAAGTGATTAATAAAAGTCAAAAGACCAAAGAGGTCACCTGAATATCAAAAAAAAAAAAAAAAGAATCTCTTTATAATTACATTTTTGGTTTTAATAATTTTGATGCTTATAGACAATTCATATTTATATAGATGCTAAATTTTATAAGTGTTATATAAGCTAAGTTTAAAATTTTATATAATTATAAGCATATATAATTATAAAGAAGGTAACTATAGAAAGGTCTAATTATATATATTTTTAAGCTTAAAAACATATACAAATTTTTTTATTTATTTATAATTAATAATTGATCTTTTTTATTAATATTATATCTAACAATATAAAATTATCTTTAGAATATTTTTAAAAAATAAAATATATATAAAATATATATCTTTTTAGACTAACAAATTTTTAGAATATTATGTTTTATATTTTAGTTAATTATTAAGAAAACTATTTGTTTAATTTATATTCTATATTTAAAAAATATATTTATTATAAAAATAATTTTTAATAAATTTAATACTTTTTTAAATATTATTTTTAACTTATTTAAAATAAGAAAAAATTTTAAAAAAATATATTTGCAATGCAACTTGTATATAAAAGTATTATTTAGATATTAAAAAAATTAAATAATATTGATATATTTATATAACATATTTTTCTTATTTAAAAATCTTTTTATATACATAATATAATATTTATAACAATATAAAAAATAAATAATTCACAAAGTAACTGTATATCAAAACAACATATATAATAATCTTACTAACCAACTAGCATTAAATATTATAACCTACTATATTTAACTTTTATATCTTACAATATTTATAATTTATCTTATATTCTAAATCTTAAAAATTTTTTTTTAAAATTATTTATTTATTGCAGCATTTATACAATTTGGCATGCACATATTTATGCATTATAGATTATATAAACTGGTTTTAAAAGTAGAACAAAATCTTTAACCAAATTAATTAACAAGCTACTTGACTATATATTAACAATATTCAAAAAATTTTAAACTTTTTACATAGCTTTCAATCTTCTGTTTTTAAATTTTTTAGAATTAAAATTCTATTTAATAATCTTTCTATTTTATACATTCTATACAAATAATATTACTTATATCTACTAACTTATTACTAATATTATAAAACCAGTTTTTACCTTCATTGGATAATATATTCATTTATCAATTGCTATATAACCTTATTGACAGTTCATTACAATATATTTTAAACACAAATACACTTGATACTATTTCTGAAACTATAACTAAACTACATTGCCAAATTAGACAACTGTATTGTATAACTATACACAATACAGTAGACCCTACTATCAGTTTTTTCAATCTTATTAGACTTAGTGCCAAATAAAATTATCCCTATTATCTCAAATCTATTATCTAAAAAAATAGCTATAATACTTGTTATTAAATTTTTACTTCATCTTAATCAACAAATGTATCATAAAATTTGGATTTCTTATTGTATTTTAAGATCAACAACTTATCCTTCCATTTTCAATTCATCTTCTAATCTTACTTCACATTCATCTCAATCTTTTTTTTTAATTCAATTTGCTCTAAAATTAATTTCTAGTATATATAATGGATCAAATATTAAACTAACTTTTTATATATAATTACAAATACCCAAATCTAGGTGAGCTTTGGCCACTTCTGTTAGTTTAGGTTGCAGATAAACTAGTCTGAGTTTCTATTCTTTTTATAATATTTTTAAAAATAAATTTATGCTTTATGTAAAAATTTTAAATAAATAATCAATAAAGATAAAGGCATGACCTTACTATTAATATTAAAAAAAAATAAATAAATAAATAATAAGATATAATAATTTAGTAAAATAAATAAGTTGTCAACCTTTTAAGTAAAAATTAGATATTTAAAACTTATTAATAACAAAAATTTAAACAATTATCTATATAATATTTATACTATAGTAATTATTTATAATAATTAAGTTAAGATATTTATAATTACAATTATATAAGCATAACTAATAAGTTATAAGATATCTGTATAATTGGTTATATGAAAAATACAAACAGGAGTGTGGTAACCTAGTAAAGTGGATAGGTTGTCAATCCCCAAGTGCAGGTCTAGAGTTCAAATCCCAGTGACAATGAAAATTTGCAATTCTTTCTGTGATTGGTTGGGATAGAATATCTGTAACCCATATTATACCAGCATGACTGGAAGGTCTAAGGCACTTGTACAACATTGTACAAGAGAACACAAACCAGTACCAGGTGGTGTGAACCCAAGATAAGTCCTTAGGCTATGTAAATCAAGAGAACCAGGTAGAAAGATGAAAGCCCACTTGGAAAACCTGAGTAAAAAGATAACCCGAACCTTCGACAGTGCTACTATAAAGATTAGACTTATAAAACAGAGCTAGAACTTGTGAAACCAGGCAAATGTGCTGGTCTTTGAGGTAGAACCAGATGAACCAACCAGGCTGCTGGAATTTCCGAGTTCCAGAGAAAAAGTGCATATGCTGGCAAACATGTGAACCAGAAGTGTATAGTTTCAACCTACCTTTCTGGACTATCTGGAATGGCAGCTTGGTAGAACTTGAATTAAATACCAAAGTAGTAAGGATATGTTGTGAAGTCAGTACCAGAGTTGGGGTAAACTCTACAAGGGCATAGTGATTTAATGGTACACCCTGACTGCTAGTGTTGGCCTCAGCCATAGCGATATCAAATATGAAAAGTCAAGATTTAGTCCTAAAAAAAATCCTATAATTTCTAATTTCAAATTATTTTGACTACAATATATTTAAGCATATGTTAAAAAAGCAGATAATAGCACAATTACATAATTTATCTAACACATTATATCTTAATTTACTCACAAAATTTATTACAAGAAACATAAATTCTAGCACTAATATATGCATTATTATTATTATTTTTTTTGCTTACACTAAGGTAATAGTTATTAGCAGCTATTGCCTTTATTGTATTTAATTATGATTACATAACTTGTACAAGGTAAGTATACAACTAGCTATATATACAACTTTTGGTTGTCTATTTTAAGTAGTTTGCCCACACAGCAGATTTTATACTAGTTGCTATACTTGCAATCTACTAGAAGATTATTTATTTAAATACTCTAATCCCTATACTTATACTGACAAATAGTGCACAAGTTTTTATACATTTAAATGCCATCTAACCTAACTGTAACCTCTCTGTCTATACATCCATTAAGCCATTACACATTTCAGAGTATATTATCTGACTATAAGGCTCCAGGAGGCCTCCTTGCTAACTAACTACTAACATTTAGTATCTTGTTAACAGGGCTCACTCTTGCAGAGTTCATCCAGACTTCAGCACCAACTTTACAGCATATTCTTAATACTTATAGTATACTTTTGTTTTCAACCTCAGACTTCCAATCCAAATAGCCCAGTAGGACTATGATCTGTTCTTGGTACCTCAGAGTCTACTTTCAAGGTCCTTTTTCTCTAGTTCGAGACTTCTGATGACCTAGTTAGTGGTACCCCTCACCCAAGGTTCTTGCCTGCCTGATTTCTTCCATATTGGTATCTGTTTTCTAGGTCTAGCCTTTACAATAATACTGTCAAAGATCTGTGCTATCTCTCTACTCAGGTCTTTTCAAGTAGGCTTCAGTTTTCTCAGTTCACAGATTTATATAACCATAAGAACTTATTTTTGTTTGCATTGCCTGATGCTGGTTTGCATTTCTTTGTATAACTCCAACATTGTGCAGATGCCTATGACTTGTCAGTTATCTGGTATAATTGTGTTACAGATACTGATCCCAACTAATTGATGGAATGCCATTGCCATAATACCACTTACCTCCCATTATATCAATATAATATAGGTGGTTTTTTCAAATTTTCATCATTAGTAGATTTTGAACTTCTAACCTACTACTTAGAAGATTGACAACTTAACCACTTCACTAAGTTGCTACACCCCAATATATGCATTATTTAAAGTAATCTTTTGAGAATTTGCATATAGAAATGTAATGACCAGTTCCATGACAATTACCACAATGTCAGATCTCTAGTTTAAGCTTAACAATACTGTTATTTTCTTCAATATTAATCTATTTTGCTGATCTTGAATTCTTCTTCTGTTCCATATCAAAATCCTGAATAACATTACATTGCATTGAATTCAACCATTTTGAGTACTTTTGTGATTTAATTTTTTTGGATTGTTAATTTAAGTAAGATTAATTAGTGTTTATTGATTAGTATTAATACTAATGTGATTTTTAATAAATTTTGTTATTAACCCAACAAATTTATCTACTAAACCATTATTAATAGCAATTTTAGTTCACTTTTAGCAATACCAAAGCCATGTGCATATTTCTGTTTTTGTGTAATATTTGTATAAATGTTAAGCTGAACTATGTCTAGTCTACGAATTAACATTATATAATTTATCTTTGTAATTAGATTTTGTTTTATAGTTGTTTCTATAATTAAAGAATAAACTTCTTGAATTGGATCAGTATACTAGCATTTAGGCATAAGTTTGATATCAAATTTGGCATTACGCACTATTTTAAAAATGCTAAAAAAGTGTTAACAATAAAACCCATTCAAAATTATATAAAGGCATGTACAAAGATGTGTATTATCAGTTAAAAGAATCATATAGTGGAGGTAGATGTAAGTATATTGATCAAATAAGTACACATGCCAAATCTCAAGAATGTTTTTATAGTTTAATATATTTATAATAGTTTCAAGTAAGGCTTGTAATACATCATATTCGTTTTTAAAAAACTCTTTAGAATATTTATATGCTTTAGACATTTAAAATAAATATTAATATTAAACAATAAATAAAAATTTTATATATATTCAATTAACATAAAAATTAAACAATGAAGACAAGTTAGTATAGCTATACTGATATTGAATTATTTGGAATTTTAACTAAACTCATCTAATAGAAAACACTTTGAAAAATTTGAATATTTTGAATTGAAGCTGATTCCAATATTAAGTACTTTTTAATATTATTCTGAACAGCTTTAAAAAAAACATTTGAAACACTTGAAAGTTTCTGAATAGGCAATGCATTTTTATATTCTAATAATTATTAATGTTATGTCTCATACTTAAGTTTTGCTTGATTAGCTTACCTAAATTAAGAAGTATTGTTTTAGCACCAACCTTTTTTTTGATAATTCTATTTATACTTTTTACCCATTGGGTACTTTACATCCTAGCACAAAAGGTTGTAAATACATAAATTTTAGCCTATGACTTTTGTGACTTCCAAAGTTGCTACAAGTAACTTTAATCTTGTAGATATTTAAATAATAATTCTTTCTAATTGTATTCCAATTCTACCTTACTATGGCTATTATGACATTGAAACTAACTTTTCAAAAAACTATTATAGAAATTTTTTCACTTTTAAGACAATTTTTTAGCTATATTAGTTTGTATATAAAATATACAATAATTATGTTTTAAGATAGTAAATATTTGATTGATAGTGGAAATTATAGCAATATTAGCATCAGTAAAAATTGCCTTGAAAACTAAGTTATTAGTTATCTTTAATATACAATTTAAAATTCACATATAAAAACTAACAGTTTTATCTTGAATGAGTAACTATGCTATAAGTCTTGTTTTATAATGATTATTAATGATTACAAAAAAATTTAAAAGCATATTATATGCATTTATTTTGGCTATATTATTATTTACTACTATATTATTATAATATTTCTATAACTCTATTTATATTAGTATTATTCAAAAAAGCTATAAAAGATTATTATCTACATTTTTAAACTCAAGAAAAATTGTCTAGCCAGGTTTTTGCTCTTGTTGTTCTATAAGCTATTTAACTATATTAGCTGCATTATTTTCATATTTATTATTTATTTGTTTAGTATATCAGCATATAGCATTATATAAGTTATGATTATATAATAGTTGATCAGAAATTTTTTTTGAAATGTATTAGTTCTAAACTTTAGCTCCAATATTACATTTCTGTATTAAAAACTTTATAGTATCAAGAACTTCTTGAAAAAGTGAACACAAGCTTAAGGCAAACTCTTTTCTATACAATGCAAGTGAATGATTATGATTTTCTACAAGCTTTTTTATAACTACTATATTAAGGTTCTTTCAATATCTCACATTTAACTGCCATAGACATCCAACTTTCTTTAACTTTTTTTCTTTCTGACATGTAATATCAGTTTTTTTTTTAGATTAATGATCTTTAGAATTTTCATAAAAAAAGTATTAATGAATTATCTTATTAGCATAATTATGCTCTACTCAATACTTTATTAATTTAAATCCAACTTCTAGTTTATATTTTCTTAATGCATTCTCTAAAGACTTCCAACTAGAAAAGGTAGCACTATTTTGAATTTTACATTTAATCTTTTCATATATATCATTATCAGATCTATTGTTACTTTGTTGCTTTTGGTTAAGTTCTTTAGATAGAACATTAAAATTTAGGTGACTGGACATATAAATAGTTGGTACATCACAAGCTATTACAGTTAAGGATATTTCCATATTTGGATAGTAATGATTGCATTATTTATAGTATAAGATCACCAATCAGATAATTATAGAATCACCAATAATAAAAACAACATAATCAAAATAGCATACAAAATTATTATCAAAAAAATATATATTATATAACCTTGAAAAATTAGTTAGAATTTTATTAAATTATTATTAAAAAAATAAATAGAACAAAAAAAAAACCAAAAGATAGTACAAATTAGCAAATATAATTGTATGCTACAAATCTAACTAATATACTATATTCCAAATCTAACTACTATACATCCTTAAATCTAACTATCTTGCTATTCCCAAATTTAATTATTGTATTATTTCTGAATCTAACTATTGTGCTATGTCTTGAATCTAACTATTGTGCTATATTTTGAATCTAATTATTATTTTACTTTCAAATCTAACTATTGTACTTCATCTTGAATCTAACTATTATGCTAAGTTCTAAGTCTAACTATTATTTACTTTTGAATCTAACTATTATGCTATATTTTGAATTTAACTATTGTATCTAACTATTGTACTATATTTTAAATCTAACAATTATACTATATCTGGAATTTAACTACTATGCTATTTTCTAAACCTAACTATTATGCTGCTCTTGAATCTAACTATTGTGTTATGTTCTAAATCTAACTCTATTATGCTACTTGTACTAGATCTAACTTTACATGCTACTTGTCTTAAATCTAATTCTACTGTACTACTTGTTTTGAATCTAACTCTACTATGGTTTTGTCCTGAATCTAACTCTATTGTATTACTTGTTCTAATTCTAACTTTATTATACTACTTGTCTCAAATATAACTCTTTACTATGCTACTTGTCTTGAACCTAATTTTACTGTTATTTGTTCTGAATCTAATTTTACAGATAAGAAATAAAAATTAAATTATTAAAAAATAATTTAAAAATAAATAAAAAAAGCCTATTCTACTTGTCTTTAATCTAATTCTTCTGTTACTTATCCTGAATCTAAATCTACAATTACTTGTTCTGAATCTAACTCTACCTGTCTAACTTTACTATATTATTTGTCTTAAATCTAATTCTACTGTGCTACTTTGCCAAATCTAACTATTATGCTACTTGCCTTAAGTCTAATTACTATGCTATATATTCTGAATCTAGCTACTGTGCTACTTGTTCTGAATCTAACTACCATACTATTTGTTCTAAATCTAACTATTATGCTATTTGTTTTGAATTTAACTATTGCAATAATACTATAAAAAGGCATAAAAATTCAATTAACTATTGAATATTTAATAACTACAGTAGCAAAACTTTACTTCTTATTTAAATTCTTGAAAAAAATTGATTATCATTAATTTTTAGTTGATTATAAAATTTTAAATCTTTTATACTGTACTTGTATAATTATTAGGCATCATAAAGATCTAAAAGATCAAAAATTTTTAGCAAAAAAGTGTAACTGTGAGCTAATAAAAATTTATCGATCATTTTAGAATTGATCTAGAATGCAATTTGTAATATGAAATATGATTTTTTAAATTTAAAAATATCTCTAACTGCATTATGAGTACTATAAAGTAGTATAATGTCATATACTGAAAAATGTATCTTCTAAAATCCTCTATTCATAGGGTAAACGAAAGTCTTTTATATAATATTAGACAAAATAGTACTTAAAAAAGGTGTTGGATTTGGATGAGTACTATGAGTAAGTGTTACTTTATTAATTGTTATATGAGACTTGTTTTCATTACATTATAACTATATTACTTATATACTTTTTTCCTATACACTATATCTACTAATTATGCTCTATATGCTATATCTATTAATTATACTGATTATGCTATATCTACTAATTATGCTCTATATACTATATCTACTAATTACTTTGATTACACTATATCTACTAATTATACTCTATGTGCTATATCTACTAGTTATGCTCTATGTGCTGTATCTACTAATTACACTCTATATACTATGTGCTATAATAATTACTATATATATATTATTACTTCATTATGTGATATAACTTAAGTGAAATATCGATGATCCTATTTTGGATCGTGACAATAGATATGTTAGAATATTCACTAGACTATTACATAACATATATATAAAGTATTATCTTTCTGAGATAATTAAAGTAAAAAAAAAACTTATAAAGTGCAATATATAATATTTTTACTTTTTTGTTCTTCATTAAAAGTATCAACATCTGAATTGGTATGTGTTAAATCCAAAGTTATATTATTTTCCATAGCAAGCAAACCTTTAAAAGTTTAAAAGATAATTATATTGTATACTTTAATTTCAAATTGTCTACACAATATATTCACATAGTGTTTATAGTATAAGACCTATTATACAAAGACTGAAAAACATTTTCAAAGACCTGGTTGACTTTCTATTTTTAGCTGTTACCCTAAGTCAATTAAACCAATAATTTAAAGAAACAGATACTAAAAAATTAAAAGTTAAACTGCTTATATATTGAGAAATACCTTTATATCAAAAAATTTCAGTAATTATATAGATTTAAAAACCTAAAACAGGTTTGTGTTAAGATTAAAAAAACAAATATGAAAAACTTCAGATTGTAATAGAAGTAGATATTTAATTTGTATAAGTTTTGGCTATGATAAAATAGGTATTAATACTTGTAAAATAATTTATATAGTTACAGATATTTTGAGTCTAACAATTTTACTTTAATAAGCTTACTTTAAAGTTACTTAAACTTTTTTTTTTATTGGCTTTTTTCCTTTACTAATTTTAAATTCTTTTTACATCAAATAATAACTTTGCTATGCACTTAACAAGCAACTTGCAATATAATTTACTATGCTAGGAAAAAAAAAAAAGTCAATTATTTGTTCGATCAAGAATTTTTATTTATTTATTATACTACAAATTGAGTTAACAATGTACTGTTAAATTAAAAGACTGATGTTTTACATTACATTTTATGTAATCATTGTTGATTGGCTATAATATATAACCACAATATTACAATCTGTTATGAGTATAAAATTTCTAAAAATAATATTTACCTTGATAAACAGTTTTTTTTTTAACAAAGTTTAATTTTTCTAATCTTAAAGCTTTATTGTATTGCAATATTTTAGAAATTATTTGAGTTAAATCATAAAAATCAAAATTTGAATTTAGTTGATATGCAATATTAAAAAAATATTTAACTAGTTCAGATTCATGAAACCAAGATAATAATGATATTTGTGAATAATATTCATAATAAGCTTTGACTAGTAAAACAAATAATTCACAAAGTGAAATAAAAATAGTAAATGTTTAATTTGCTAAAAACTTTTGTTGTATTAAAATAAAATCATGATATTTTTAAAAAAGAGTTTCTATATGAGTACATCATAATTAAATAAAAAATAATTTGTCATAACTATTTTAATTCATTCAAGTGGTGCAATATCCCAGTTTAGATAACTATCAATTATCTTATTTTTAAAAAGCAATATAATTAATATAATTTTAACAAATTATTGGCAAATATATATTGATATCAAATATTTATTTAATACAAAAAAATAAATCACAAATTCTTTTATTTCAGTTTTGACTTGATAATCAGTTATTAAGCATTAATGAAAATTTGATAAACAAAATGTTTGATAAGCTATTACATCATTTTGTTAGTCCAGTTTAATAATATCATTTTTAAACATTACAGAATTATGCTGATTAATAAGTTATAAAAAATAATCATAGCAAGCTAAAGACTTCCCAAGAGTAATAAGCATGCTCTAGACATTATAGCATTTTGTGCTATTATTTTAGCATGTTTGAGATTTTGAATACATATTACAAAACCAATATGGTCAAAAATAGGCCATAAAAAATTAATATTTAAACCAGGTTCTTTAACTACTAGTTTTTTATTTGTTTGAGTTTTAAAAATTGATTGCTGTGTTTAAAATTCTGTTATAGCATTATTCAATTCTAAAAAAAAGTATATAAAAACCAAGTTGTGATACAATATTAAGAATTAATTTTTTATATAATTGTAGTATTGAATTTGCTATATCTGATCCATTATTTGGAATTAGAGCAATAACTATTGGAGAAAATGCAGGCAATGGTATCTTTTATATTCCTTAAACCATATTTTAGACAAATTTGCTTGGAAAATTAAATTGTATTTAGTGTTTTTTAAATAAAATAATAATTTATTAATGATATAAGATATATTTTGCTTATGAAATATATTC
>CAJVQA010011225.1:0-10854 GCA_910591915.1 Cetraspora pellucida
GTCCGTGGGAATTGAACCTTAGACCTGCCACTTGGGGGTTGACAACCTATCCACTTCACTAGGTCGCCACACCCCTATTAAGTCTTATTAGTATTGATGCAAATATATTATAATTACTAAGTTTTAAAATAAGTCATTTATATAAAAACTTTTAATCTTGTATTAAACCTTTTAAAATTTTTTATATCTCATTCTTATAACTGACTCAGTAATACTATAGCCATAACCAATACTTGTAGTCAGAACCTACTATTAAACTACTATATTCTTGTAGAGTTTACACTAATTCTAATATTTACTTTATAACATATCACTACTACTTTGATATTCAAATCAAGTTTTACTAAGCTTCTAGTTCAGATAATCTAGAAAGATAAGTAAACTATACCTTTGGTTTACATGTTCTTTGGAATATAGTCTTTTTCTCTAAAATAAATTTCAGTAGCCTAACTGGTTATAACAGCTCTTTTTCAAAAACTAACTTGTT
This sequence comes from Cetraspora pellucida, assembly GCA_910591915.1. Lineage (NCBI taxonomy): Eukaryota > Fungi > Glomeromycota > Glomeromycetes > Diversisporales > Gigasporaceae > Cetraspora > Cetraspora pellucida. The sequence goes on from CAJVQA010011225.1 coordinate 488, forward strand.
TTTACTCAGTTTTACAAATCATATAGATCATTTTATAAGCTAGTCTTTACAGTAGTATTATCAAAAGTTTAGATTATTACTTTATTCAGATCTTTCAAATAAGCATCCATCTTTTTGGTTCTTATAATTTATATAGCTATAGAACTTATCATAGGTTTATACTATCCAATGCCAGTTTGTGTTTCTTTGTACAAATTATATAAATGCTATGTGATCTTTTAGTTATGCTAGTATAACATAGATAACAGGTATTTAATTTTAACTAATTTTAGAAAACAGTTAACTATAACATAGAAAAAATTGCAAATTTTTTGCTAATACTGAGATTTGAACTCTAGATCAGCCACTTGGAATTAACAATCTGTCTATTTTGCTAGGTTATCACATTCTAAATGTTATTAAGTTTTTTCAGATAGGTTTCTGTTTTTTTAATTCTATAAATTTATACAACTATAAAAACTTATTTTAAATTTGTATTAATTTTAAAAAACAGCAAATCATTAATTCTTTCTAATAATTATTTATACCAATTTTCTATAGCACAAAACTAATTATAACTCATTATTTTATTAAGTAAACTACTTCTGGGCATTTAAGTAAGTTGTTTCTGATATAATTTTACACTTAGATGGCCAAGTTTTATATTTTTATATTCTTTATTTACAGAGATATAAAAATTAAATACTAAACTTGTCTATTTACTTTATCATAGAAATTTACTAAGTAAACTGCTTTTGCTTATTAGAACAAACAGAAAGAGCTCATCAATAGCTTCATTTTGATATATTATTTATCAAATTTGGACCAAATTTGACTAATTTATTAACAAAATACTTGAAACTCTCTTGTAAATATTTTTGAATTTTTGAATTTTTTTATTTTTTATTTTTTGGAAGGTTTTCTGTAGCCTTTTCCTGTCCAAACCCATTCAAACAGAATTACTAATCTATATTACACAATTTATTTTTAACATAACTCAATTACAAATTTGTATTCTTTTTAAATTTATACAAATTTGTTCAACATCACTTCTGATTTATAAATAGATTTACAAAATATTACATACTACTTGTAATACTTTTCTATTTATCATTTCCTTTTATATATTACATCCTCTTATCTATCATATCTCTTAGTTGTTACATCCTCTTATTTGTTATATTCCTTATTTGTTACATTTTATATCATTCAAATTCATTTTAACTCAAGAATCCTTATATTAAATTCATATTAAAATCTGAAGCAATTATGCTTACATCTATTAGTCAAGAACTGGACTAATATGATTTAAATTATTTTTTAGCTAAGTATGGTGACCATTTTGGTGCTATGGTTAAAAAAAGTAATTTATAACAAATCAAATCTATTCAATTTGCTGTTCATTTAACTGAATGTTACAAGAGAAACAAAATTCATTATTTTAAAGCATCTTATCAACCTTTTGTTATTTTATATTTTTGTAAAACATATTATATTCTATTTACTTCTCATTATTACCAACTTTTTCCAAGATCTACAATACCCTCTCCTCTTTCAACTTCTGACTCTGCTACTCTTATAGACATAATCCCATACTAATTTAAAAAAACCAAAGATACTACATCATCAAATTTTTAAACTGCAATAATTTCGAAAAAATTATATTTGACACATAATAATATAAAATATTGTGAAAGAATTGTGTTTGACATGAAATATTGCAGTTTAAAAATTTGATAATGTATCTCTCAGTTACTTATTACCAAAATTCCACTATTCTTCTTTAATTATGATAGCTCATTTAAAGCTATTTCTTCTATTATTACAAATCTTAATTCTAATACTATAGCTATTAAAGCTTATACACAACATACTCATATCTGTATTATTTGTTACAAATTCAATATTCTATATATTTTTCTTAGTAATAACAAACATTTCTTTGACTTTTCTGTCAAAATTTTATATGGTTTCCTGCTTATCCTATCTGTATTCTAAATCTTAAATTGAAATTTGCAACTCAAACCCAATCCCTTAATTAACAGCAATGTATAATATTTTATACAACTAAATTTGCTCTTATTGATAAAAAGAAAAAAAATTCAAAATTTTAAATAATTTCTTTAACTTCTTAAAAAGAAAAAAGCTACAAAACAAAACAAACTCAAAATTCTATAACAAACACAAGAAAACCTTCTTGATTGGTCTGAAAAATTTCTTATTACTGACAAAATAGAATTATTTACTAATTTTAATACATCATTATTTTAACAAATTTTTAAATTTATCAAGCCTTATCTTATCAATTTTGTATTAAGAAAAGTTACTAAACCCACAACTAAAGAGAAACTAGTCTCAAAATAGAGTTTTAAATATTTTATTAAAACTCTGACTAGAATCTAATCCAAGTTTCTTACAGATATTATCTATCAACATAATCTAACTATTGATATATCAGTTACTATTCTATTCAATATCTTACATTCAACTTTTTAAGTCTTACTTTACAAATTTACTACTACTTTTTTTATTAAACTTAACTATACTAAAATTTTTCTTTATACAAATCTATTTCTTTATATATATTACAAAACTGTTTTCAAGTAGAAATTAATTTGGCCAAAATTCATTTGTATCTCTAATATGAATTTTAAACATCAGTCTTTCAAAATTTGCCAAAACAGTTAATATACTACCAATATGATTCTCTTTAAACTACTTTATTAGTAAAGATGCTATTAACTAATCTTTTTTTAAAATACAAAATAATAAAAAATACAATATTAATATATCTCTCAACATTTTTTAAACAAGAATTTCTTTAAACCTTTCATATCTTATCACTTAAAAAATTTAAACCTAATCTTAAATTATAGTTTAAATTCTTCTTTGCAAATTATAAAAAACAATTTGTTAATATCAATGAAACCAAAACCTTTAATTATATCAAATATAAAATTGTTACCAAATTTGCAGAGTCATGCAAAAGCCTACTTTCATCTAACTTCAAAATTATCTTAATTGATTCTTTATGAAAATGCTCTCTACTTTGTACCAAAAACTGCTCTATTTTATATCCATATCTGCTTACATAGCAAAGATAATTCTTGCACTATTTTTCTTTCAGATACTGAGTACAATTTTGAAAACTTATCAACAGACTTCTTTGATAAATCATTTGAAAAATTTTCTGCTCTCTTCTCTAATAAAAACACAACTAGATGAATTAACTTTGAACTTGACTTTATTATTTTTAATAAAGATCAAAAACATTAAGCTATCTTTCTTAATACTACATCTCTACCTTTGTTTTACAAATTAGCTGATGAAGCAGAAGCAGAATTCACTAAAAACAATAATTCTATAAAAAACTTCAAACATCATAGTTTCTATTTTTACTTCTATTTTCATGTTTTTCTTAGAACAGCTGCAGAAAATAATGAAATTAACAATTTCAATAAACATCAAACTATTACTAAAATTACAACCAAATTAGTCAACACATATTTTCTTGCTAGAATAATTATTTATTTTTATATTCTCAAACAACCAACTATTTCAATTTCAGAATTTTTGAAATATATAAAATTTCAATTTATTCACAAGTTCAAAAACTATTTTAAGATAAATTTAAAATCAAATTTCTTTTTCTTAAAAAGTTTAAAGATGATCTTTTCTTTAACCTAAAATCTTTTAAAACTAAAACCAAATCTGATAAAAGTCTATTCTATACTGAAACTCTTAGCCAAAATACTCTTTTATCTACTTATTCTTATAATTCTTTTTAATTGAATTTTTGTAAAACTTATAAATACAGTCATCACTTCTGGAATTATGATGTTCTCTATTGAATATGGACCATTTTCAGAAAAGAATGATATAAGTGAACAGATGGTTAAGTCCATTTATGTGAAGAACCAAGTTAATAATGACCAGGCTTAATGTACAAAGCAGACTATAGTACTCTTCATAGCTGCATATAGTGAGCAAATCTACAGAAAAATCTTTCACTTTCTTAAATTCCATTTTATTATTAAACATTAAAAAAGCATTGCAAGAACCAATTCACAAATTATTATACAATCCAGACTCATGCTATAACCAATGGCTAATATGTCTAAATCTACCTCTACTTCTATATTCACAAACACTCAATTCATTTTTAAAACACATCTATCAATACAACTTTATACAATACAATAATTTTAATTATATACTACAATTAGCAATCAAATTTAACTATAGTGAATGTTATATACATCTACTATATATATCTTAATCCTTACTTAATTACTTCTTCTCACAATTATCAGATTATACCTATTATTCATCTATACCTATTCCTTCTAAATTCTCTTCAATAAACAACAATACATTAGATACTAACTTAATCATAAAGGATAATGAATTAGACAACACTTATTCTTAAATAGTAGAAGCTATCTTAGAAGACTATAACAAAACTACTATAGCTAAATAATACTATAACAACATCCAATTTAATATTTGCTACAACAAATTTTTATTTTACAACTACATACTACTACTTCCTTATTCTCAAACTATTATTACTTTTTTATGACATATTCACAGCTTTGGCTACTTATCTGATAACTTATATAGCTATATATTAACTATCTTTATTAAAAATAATCATAGCAAAGCTCATGTTTACCTTATATCAGAACCCAAACCCTTACCTAATTACTTTATCTTATCAGTTTAAGCCATTTGGCACTATCCAAATATCTAACTAAAATCAAATATATTAATATCAGTCTTTTCTATACTAACATCTTTAGACTACTAGTTCTTCTCTACCTCTTACCTATTTCAAAAATCAGAACTTTCAGACTATTATAGTTTACTTTCATTATTTTCTAATAACTTAATATAAACAAACTCCAAACCACTTGACCTATTAATCTGTAAACATAATGTATAAGGCTATAACAAAGATTTAAAATAACAGATTTGAAAAGACTTTTGTTTCTTCAACAATCTCAAAATTATTAGTATTACAGAAACTAAAAACACTGCAAATAACTCCATAACCAAATTACAAAAATTCAAACATTTTACTTATCTCTGATTCTGTATTGATAATCCAAAAGCTAACACAGTTATTATGATTTATAAGTTTATTAAATAGTATATTCACAAAATCCTACTCTTTATAGAATATGCTATTACAGTAGATCTTTTCTTCAAACATACTTCAAGTTTAGAATTATTTCAATTTATTTATTATATGATAACTCTTAACTCAAACTATTAATACAAAATACTATTATACAATGGATCCAACAAGCCATCATTCTAAATATACAACCTATTATCTTGAGTAACTTTAATGCATCTAATTACCTTATTCAATTCTCTTCAATTAAATATAAACTACTTTATTTTTTTTAATATAATAATTTATATAACTTAGCTAGTTATATATAATTCTATATACCTACTTAGCAAAGCAGTAGATATAGTAGTAGCATTGACTATATCTGGGCTAACCAACCTCTTCTCTATTATCTTAACTTCTTTACTGTTAAAGATTCTGATACTAGTACTTAAAGTGATCACAATATTCTTATTTCTTTCTGGTCTTTTTCTTATACATACTTAAGCAAATCTCACTACTTAACCAAATCTTAATGAAAAACATTCTTATATAAAAACATAAATAATGAACAATGGCAACTTTTTTCAAATTAAGTAACTTTAAACTTAACTACTAACCAAATACTACTCAATATGCAAACCTCAGAATCCTTGAAATCCACATAGTACAAAATTCAAAATACAGATTACTCTCACTAATATCAACCTATTTGAATTGGTCTTAAATTATATTGATAGTGAAATCATATTAAAGTTAATATATGCGAGAAAATTTTAATATATAAAAATTTATAAAAATTTGTTGTATGACTTAGGTTGATATTAATGGAATTGATATTAACAAGAATAATCTGTAATATTATTACTGCAGCCCTCCAACACATCCCTAACAAAAAATTTATAGTTAGAAATTTTTAACATATTTTCTTTACAAAAGCTTCAAAATTACATTATTTTAAAAAACTTGGCAATATTATTTAATAAACCAAACCTGCACTTTAACACTCAACACTATTCTATTTTATTATAACCAGCTTATTACTCATATTAATATATCTTGTAATCTCAACATTTCATCACTACTAACAAAACATAACCTAGTAACAAATAGTTAGGTTTAGCCAAAAATAAAGAAAAATATTATACTATCCTCATAATATAAAAAATATTAAAAAAATTAAACAACAAATTGATAACAATATTACTAAAAGATATAATAAACTACAATCAAAACCTATCTCTATAATCAATAGCATTCTTAACTGGCACAAAAATTCTGTTAAATTTGACAACATCAGAACAAAAAATGATTTTATTATTGATGTATTTAATATTAAACTTCATATTTAACAACATTTTAATTAATAGACATCACACCAATATATTAATTAACAATTATATAAATCAGACTGGTAAAATGAATACAATCACAAACCAAACATAAATCCTGAATGGTATAACAACACTCTTTCAAACTTACTACTAACAAAGTCAATTTAATACTAGCTTAGCTTTCAAACAATAAAGCTTGTAGCCTTTCAGACATTAGTTATAAAATGCTCAAACATGCAGACTCATCATTTCTCCAAGCAATTACTACTCTTTTCAATAGATGTATCTCTACAAATCATATATCTAAACAATGAAAAGAAGACAAAATATTTCTAATTTCCAAAAAACCAATCTTTAATACCAGACCCATTAGTCTTTTTGAGCATACTAAAAAACTATATATTAAACTGCTAACAAATCACTTAAACTATATTTTTACAAAAGTTAAAATACTTTCACTCTACAACTATATTGTCCTTTTAGGCAATAGTACTGCTATTCCTATTTATATTCTCAACAATATTATCAAAAATGCATGTTGCAATTCCAAGAAACTTTGACTTATATCTCAGAACATGAGCAAAGCTTATGATTCAGTTAACTTGAACCTATTTGAAAAAGCTCTTAATTATATCAATATGTTATTCAAACTGATTAATATACTTGTTAATCTACTTACAAATTGTCAAAACAGAGTAATTACAAATTTTAGTCTTACTGATTTTTATTTAGTTAAAAATAGAATAGACCAAGATGAAACTATTACTTCTCTTTTTTGGCAAATATATTATAACCTACTTATTCACAAAGTTGTATTATTGCATAAAGGTTATATATTATCTACAACATGGCCAACTAGCCTCTCTTTACTTAAAACCCAAAGTCTTAATACATCTGCTTCTGTTTGAGCCTATATGAATAATATATTTTAAATATCTAAATCTAAATTAGAACTTGAAAAAATACTCCAAACTGCAACATTCTTTTATCAAATAGCTAATATTCAAATTAATTTCTTCAAATCTATCTTTATATCAAATCAATTCTAAACTACTACTCAATTCTTTAATTCTATACTCACATCTATTCTAGCCAACCAATCTTTTAAATTTTTTGACTACTAGTTTATACTTAACAATAAACAAACTGTACAAATTAAACTAATTCAAGAAAAAACATTTCAATTTACAAATATTACTAGTATCAAAAAAATCACAGATAAACAAATAATTTATATTATCAATACAGGTATTATTCTGACACTAGAATACCAAATACACAATATAGTTCTTTTTTATTCTATATGTTACAAAATTCTAGCTAAATATTTAATTATAGCCAAACATAAATTTTACCTAACCTATTCCATCTTAAACAGTACTATGCTTAATTCATTTCTATATAATATATACAATATCTGAGACATTTAGCTCCAACATTATATATCTAACTTTATTTTATGAATCAACAACTCTTATTTACTAAGAACTTCTACATGCATTTAACTACAACAATTACAAAATAATCTCTGGTCAACTACAAATATATTACAACATCCTTAACCTAATATTGATAAACCTAACAGATATATTTTAAACTTTAAAACTATCCAACTTTTTATATACATTAACATGTTTATAATAGCTAATAATAATATATTTTAGCCTAATACTATACAATACAACCTTCAACTACTAGAACCAATCATGTCCTCCTATCCTCAATATATTACCTTCAAAAAACAACTTAGAAAACTTAACATCTTGTATCTTGAACAACTCTGCATTGCAGACAATACTATTTTACTTCAATAGAATTATCTTTTATCTTACTTAGTACAGCTACTCAAAGAACATAAGCCATCTTGGTTTACATGTCTAAAAAATACTATAACTATTAACAACAGCTTTAGAATACTACTTCCTTAATATTAACAAACTGGACACAATCATTTTACTTACAACTCCTAACATATCTTTAAAATACTTAAACACTAGTTACTAATATACAATAATAATATTATTATTATTAGCAAAATTCACAGATATTTTAAATATAATAATTAAATATATATTACACACTAGAATACAAATATTAATACAGAACTCTTTACTTACTTCACTCTTTCATCAATTTAATGCTCAGCTTGTACAAGTTGCTATCTCAACTCTTATAGAGTTGCAAATCACTGCATAATTGATGTATTATCAATAATTTCTATACAATTTCTTGGAAGAGTTTCTTTTAATGCACTCAACTTTAATGCAAACTATATTGATCTGATCTATTCAACTATGATTAAACATCTATTATTTCTACTTCTTGCTTCTAATATCTATATTTTTAACTTTTCTATATTAGAAATTTTTAAGTAAAAAGAAGCTATATATATACTCAAACAATATTCTCTTATTAATACAGCACAAAATATATTTAACTTTTATACTAATAGCTCTATAATCGACATTAGTACAGATCAATATACAATAGGTATTAGATAAGTACAAGTTAATAATTTTAATCAAATAATTTACCAATTCTTAGCTAAAATTCATTTTTGGTCATCTTCTTACAAAGCTAAACTAATATTAATTCTTTTAGCTGTTTCAATCATCTTTTACAACTCAATAATCAATAATTTACTAATTCTTAGTCTATAATTACTAAATATTTTAAAATATATACTATTCTATCAAATCCCAACAAGCTTTTCAAATTCAGCTTATGGCCTATATAGCATACTTTGCTTAATATCATCAAATCTTATAACTACCAAATTAACTTTCACAAAGTACAAGCTTATACTAATAACACTCTTAACAATTTAGCAAACTTACTTGAAAAACAATATAATTTATCACTTATATTATATTTTAACTATACAAGCATCTATAATCCATATCATATAATTTTTTAAGATTAACATTTTATTGAACATCTGACTAGAAGCTTTATTAAAAATATCTGTAAAGCCTACATTCTAGCAATATGGTTCTTTCAAAAACATAACATGGAATAAGAAGTTCTGGTTTCTCAAATTAACTAAAGCTTGACTTGATTATTAACCAAAAACCAATTCATAATATTACAAACTTTAAACTCAACTACCTTAAATCATTCAAAATTAAAATTTTATTAAATGAACTTTCTACTTACTTTTATTTTTACAAATCTTATTCATATACATTTTACAATACTAATTGCTTTAACTGTAATTTTGCCAACTCTCTAACCTATTGGCATATATGTTCATTTCATTACTTATCTTTAATATTATCCAAACTAGCATATTTGAATACATTAATTATATAGACTTCAACTTATCTTTAAATTAATAAGAAGAACTTATTCACAAAATCAGTAACCACTATGCCTTTTATCCTATACCTCTTCAAACAAATCAATACTATCTTAATATTATACTTAAAGGACTTATTCCTAAATCTTTAATTGATATTGTATAAAACTTTAACATTTCATACAAATTAGTTTCACAAACAATTATTGCTATCTTGCTTAAAGTTAATGAATTTTTTTATAAACAAATATAAAAATCATATTATATAAACTTTGCTAACTCCTGACTACAAGTGTTAGTTCTGTCATAGTGATACCTAGATCAGCTATAAAAATGGGTACAGAAGACTCTGAAGGGTTTACCTTAAGGATAAATTAGTCCTAAGGTTAAGGATGATGATCTGGGCATTTGAGATAACCAGTGATGTTAACACAGATTACAGATTTAGAGGGTTTAAAGTAGAACATCCAAGCAGGGATGTTAGATACAGCAATTGGTAGGAAACCTTCAGGCAAACTCCTTAAATAGGTAATATAAAAAAGTTACACATGTAGCCAATTGTATGCTCTCCTGTAGTGGTTCATTGAATCACAATACTGATAAGTGATTAATAAAAGTCAAAAGACCAAAGAGGTCA
>CAJVQA010011226.1:0-10854 GCA_910591915.1 Cetraspora pellucida
CTTTGCTATTACCACAACTTTTCCACTGAATGAACCTAATTCTACTATAAAACTGAAGACATTTTCTAACCCGTGCTGGTCTTATATCTACTAGGATGTCCCACATTGTATAAATATTGTCTTTTAACTTGCTATCTACATGCATTCTTGTTAATTCCTCTGTATAACTTTGTTCTTTTATTTGTTCATTTTGTATTTGTTCACTGTTTGTGGTTATTTTAGCTTTCTTTTCTTCTTTGTGTTTTACTTCTATTTCATCTATCTTGTGTTTCTTGCTTGTCTCTATATCATTGGCTATGTTCTTTCACTGCTTATTTTCTTCTATCTTTGCTTCTTTTTCTTTTTTATGTTCTATTACTAAGCTCTTTCTTGCTTGCTTCTCTAGTGTGCCATAATCTATGCATCCACATTCTTGTTTTAGCAATATCTCTTTCTTTTCTTTGTCTTCTCTTAATTGCTCTGTACTATTCGTTATTGGTTTTTCACTATCTCTCACTCATATATACTTGCAGTAATTATACACTTTAATTAGATTTCTAAACACACAAACTAAAACTGCTTTAGTGCCAACTAGTTTGGCCAATTCTTCATCTTTTCTTAATACTCTTGATTTATGACTATCTAATAATTTTTTCTGTACTCTGTCAGATTTGTTAAACATATTATGATACTTTTCTAATTTCTTGCACCAATCAATTTCTGTAGATACTGCTTGAACTTTTTGTGTTACACTTCTATGCATTATATCTATATCTTATCTGTATAAATTTAACACGTGTCTTACTATATGTATCTATATTTGTTTGTTTATCTACGAGATTGTGTGTCTGTTTATTTGTTTTGTTGTGTTTACTGTTTACTCCGTCTTGATTTACATGTCACGTGTATAATCTGCAATACAGGATTTTTGTGTATTTTCTTTTTTTGACAAAAAATTATCATCAAAGAGCAAAATTTTCTCTAAAAGTCGAGACTAGCTACTATATTGTTGTCAGCTTGGTTTACTATTCTAATAAACTTTATCTAATTTCTCTTTAGCTTCAACTTTGCTTAGTTGACAACAGTGCTTTTACTTACTAGTTTTTGTGTTTTTTATAGCTTTCTTTCTGTTCCGATTTTGGTTATGAAGATCAGCGAAAAGAGTTACGATATTGCTTTTTGAAAAAAAAAACCTTTTAATTAGATTATAAATATGTTAATTAGTATAGAACTTGTAAATAAATTATGTAATTAAATAACCAAAAGTTATATATATAATTAATTGTATTCTTCAAATATATAATATACTATATATTGTAACAAAATTTTATTATAATAAGCATATAAATACCAATAAATATATATAATTAAAAGGATTATTTCAATGTTAATATATATATATATATTAATTCTATTACAAATTAACTAAAATTTGTTATAGTTTCAATATAACATAGTGTAAATTTTAAAATTGCTTATAGGCTAAAAAATAATATATACAAAAAAATAAGTATAAATCAACTAAACTTTATAAAAAGTATATATACTTTATATATAATATTAATATTTGATTAAAATTACAAAAAAATAAAAAATATAATATACCAAATTTGTGCATAACACTTTGTTTCTGTGTAAGATAATGTTTTTTTTCAAACCTTTGTAACATCCCAAATCTACAAATCAAAAAAGATCCAAACATCAAAGTTTGAAAAATTAAAGATAAGTACGTACATACTACTATTTAGACATGAAGATGATTTACAAAATGACGTCAAAGGGCGTTTACGATAATAGCTTATCATGATGAACCAAAAGTGTCTTTATATTATTTGAATTCTCATTGTTGTGTAAACAATAGGTGGTTACGGAATTGCCGAGATTAGTATCAGCAATCACGTGAGTAGTTACATAGAAATTTCACGTGACTTATGCAGTACACTTAATGGTTACTCGATCCGTTATTCCAAGAACCTGAACCATTTTAAAAATTTTTTTACTTTATCTGTAAATTATCATCGCATCCTTTTTAGGCAGATTTAAACATTTATGGATTAGCATTAGTTAATCTATGTGGTATTTGCTATCACTATTGTTCACAAAATTTGAAATAGATCTTATCGAATAGTGAAAATAATTCCAAGACGTAACTATGTATAATGATTAATTACAATATATTTTACTTAATATATATTTTGATATTGTTTTAGCAACACATGACTTGACTTCTTTGGTTCGTATGTACATACGTGTACATACATTTTATTTAACAGTCTACTTTAGCTATGTACGTATGTATAAAAGAGCAAATGACCAAATAAATGCGGTTTACGGCATAAGATTGTCGATCTCATATCTACGTAAGCAACATCGTACATAAACGTAGAGCGATAAGTTTGAATAGCACACTACGTAATAACGATGAAATAAGTTTTTCAAGTCTCAACATACGTAGTGTCACAGCATATATTTAACATTTTATTTAACAATTTATTTAACAATTTATTTATTTTATTTTATTTATTTTATTTTATTTAACAGTTTATAACCTATTTTTAACATTAAACATTAAACATTAAAATTGACAATTGACATTTAAAATTGACATTTTTAAAATAGGTATGGTCGAGCTCAACTGACTATTATTCACTCACAAGTTCGTACAAGCGTGAATTATCTGTATATGCACATTATACATATTATTGGACATCCAATTATCATGTTTTCCATACTAATTCAAAAATCATACGAGCTTTTAACATGTTCCACACGATATCGGATATACACTGTGCAGAGGGCGATCATCGGGTACACCACGCATTTAGTTTTGACTATCGGTATCATTATAATAATTATCTAAAATGTTCAAAATGTTCAAAACGTTCAAGATCGTCATAAGGTACATGATCGCTTTTATAGATTAACGTTAATAGCTTAACTAAGATTGGATTAATGTGAGATATCGATATGAGATGTGAAATGTGAGATAAATAAGAGATAATATGTACATACGTACGTAAATAGGTAGGTACGTACGCACGCACACACTTAACTTCATAAATGAACTAAAAAAAGATTGATTGCTGATATTAATTTCCGTGTCCGGTTGGTGTCAGGTATTAAAATTTAATCGGTAAATGTGATTAAATATCAGTATCTTAAATGCGCAGGCATGCAGGTCGATATTTAAAAAAAGATAAGATTTTTAATTATGCATCTTTTCGATAACGGTTGTAAATTTAACGTTTGCTACGTACGGTAGATGCAAGTGATATGCGCAAAGTAAACGATTCGTCAAGGTTAGAATTGAAACATAAGATACCACTTGCATTATTTAAGCACGTACGTATATAATCTGTTTGTCTAAATTTGGATTTGGTACGTACGTACATTGAATCGTGAGATCGCGGAATAGAGTGATTTCTGAATGAGAATGCATAAAGTCACTAAATTGGAAATGGTCACAAGAGTGATTCAAATTAATAAATCACTTTCTCTACATAGTCGAATAATTACAGCTATATCACTGTTATACACGTTATACAGTGTACAAATGTGTCAACATTTGAGCTATTTTTGCTTTATATATACTTTGGTTTCTTTTACAATATATTGTAACATAATTACATTAAAGAACAAATCTGGACCGTTCATTGTACCACTAAAATATCACTATTCATTGCAAATCGTGTATATACATGAATGAATGATGAATATGGTTGTTTATCTGCATCGATGAATGCTCAATCATCAAATACAGTATAATATCGGTTAACGATTTATTATTTTAGTATATAAATAACCTCTTCCCCCCTTGCTGAGAAGTTTTTTACCACTTCTTATTATACAGCCTTCTTTCAAATAATTATTATTACTTGGCGAACTACTTAGCGAGATACTTGGCGAGCGTCTTTGTTTTCATTTACATTAGTTCTCTAGATAAAAAAAAAAACCTTTGTTTCTCTCGTATCGTATCGTATCGTATCGTATCGTTGCATAACTAAATAATTGCCTATAGTTGATTTCATAGTATATATATAATATCATCAGTTATACTTCTCGAAGAATTTGGTTGTAGTTTGGTATGCATCTTTTCCGAGTTCGAACTTTATTTATTATATCAGATATGTACATATTTTGATTCTTTAAATTTCAGTACGAAATTTCGTTCGAGGTTTGAATATAATGGATATGAATTCGATTTGTTCTTTGCCACCGATTGGTCATCCTCCACCAAAGAAAATTCCAGAGTTCCCAACTTCTAATTCTTCAATCGAACATGTTCGTAGTTTACCATCACCACCGTAAGTATCTTTAAACGCATATATTCATCAAATAATTTATAGTTATTTATAAAAATACTCCATTATCTGGTTTTAAATTTAATATGCCAGCTGCTGGGCCCAGAAATGATACGTTAAATTTAAAGCCAGATAAGTAAGTTATTAGTGCGTAGCATTCAATAACGGTATTATCCGATAACTTACGACAACTGGACAATCGGAATGACTCGAGTTGTTTTGATGGTAATTACAAATTACAAATAACTTAGTTATTTGGTGATATGTAATTACCACCAAAATAACTCGAGTTATTCTGATTAGTAAGCTATCGGATAATAAATTTTATTTTTTTTATCATTAAATTTTTATTCATTATATAGAATTGTTGAACCTATGAACGAAAAAGGGGGTCAACATCTTCCACCTTTGACGTCAATTCTGCATGATACGACAATTCCCTTACCTTCTTCGATACAATTCTCAAAGCCGCCGCAGCAAGGTTTAACCCCTGCCGTTCATAACACTCCGATCACTCCTAATCAACCTAACCATTCATTGCAAAATTCCTCCTCAACGAGATCTCAATTATCTTCTTTAAATAAAATTGAAAATTATCCTGGTTATCATGAATCGAGTCAAGTTTCGATGACTGATGACATACATTCTCGGTCTACAATAGGAAAATTTTCCTATGGTCCTTCTTTACCGTCAATTAATTCAAACTCTTATGGTACACCAACACCGGTTGCATCACAACGACAACCCTGGCAGCCTATCAAGAATCAACAACCTTATCATTATCAACAACCTTTACCATCTCATGTTCACTCACTACCACCACCACCACCACCGCCGCCACCATACTTATATGACCATCAACAGGCGACGCGATTCGGTTATAGTCTTCCTGTTCCACCACCACAGCATTCTAATTATCCTCAATATGGTTCTTACTTAAGTAGAGATAATTCTGAATCTCCTTATGTTCAAACTACTGAACCACCTTTGGTTAAATTGGGAAAAGTAAGAATTGTCTTCATATATTAATATATTATTATGCATTATATTATCATATTATTATCATATTATTATCATATTATTATCATATTTATTATTATTATATTTGTTTTTATTATTTATTATTATTAGGTCGTCGACCATTGTAGTCAAATTTCTCAGTTTGCCTCTCAGTATCGTGACGTGCACCTTAACCAAGGTTCATGGAATTCTATTACATTTCAAGTTAATGAAGTTCAATTGACAAATATAATAAATAGAGCTTACGATGTACTAAATATTTTGACTGGATTAAAGAATGAAGTTACTTCAAGAAATTCTGATGTATGTAATAACTTTCCTTAATTATAACATTAATTATATATATATATATATTTATTTATTTATTTATTCATTTATTTATATTTATTTATTTATAGCCTTCAAATTCTGGTAACGATGATTTACTTGACCTAAATAGAAAACAGCGCCCTGATATGGCCTCACAACGTTCAAAATATAGAAAAAGAAGCGTAAGTCATTTATGATATATAAATATTTTAGTGATTTTTTAACTGAAGTAGATGTATGAAATTTTTTAGAAGCGTGCCGCCCCACCAGGAAGATGCCATTCATGCAACATCTCAGAAACTCCTGAATGGCGTCGTGGCCCTGATGGTGCTAGAACGTTGTGCAACGCATGTGGACTTCGTGAGTTTCACTTTACCCTCAAATATATTGTATTATCACGTGATCATAACTATTAATTTTTCTAAAAAAAAAAAAAAATTTTGTAGACTTTGCAAAAATTACAAGGAAGCGAGCATTATCTACTATGCAACAACAATTACAACATCCATCTTCTACATCTGATTCCACTGTATCCGATATAAATAATGACTTGGCATCAATGCCAACACCCAGCGCTTCAGATGTTGAAAGTAGAGATGCAGACATTTAAAATCTTGAGGGGTAGCTACCCTCGGCACAACTACAACGGCAGTACGGCACATTTGCCGTATAAAGTAGAAGTGCCGTATAAGTACTGTATGCTGTATAGGTGTCGTATGCCGTATAAGCACCGTAAGTGCCGCAAGTGCCGTATGTAGTATGTCGTGCAAGTAAAGTACCATCCATATGTTGAGTATAAATGTTGCAAAGTTTATTTAAGTGTTATATATGCTTAAGGAATATTAGAAACTTGGTTCAGTCTAGTTCTGATCCGGTTCTTAAAAAGTTTGACCTGATCTAGTTAGAACGACTTCGTAACCCAAGTTAGATAATATAGAATTACCGTTACGTAGTTTCAACTAAATACCTGATTGGCCAAAGTTTATAAATACTGATTACTTAATTTTACACCTAAACACATACCGATACGTATAAAAACAATTTAATAATTTACAAACAAATATAGTCGTTGGTTCCTCTCAAGGATAGATAGACAAGTAGCGATAAAAATATTAACAATTGTATTAATGAACTTTAGTTTAAAACTGAAAGATACGTCTAATTTAAAACCATTCGACGTATTAAAATTTCTAAATATGTGTATTTCAGCTTAAAATTATAAATTTAAAAAGTAATTAAGTAGATTCCGTTCGATAGACTAATAATAGATGAGTGTTACATACTATTTCATTTGAAATATATGCGCAATATATTTTTAATTACATACGTTTGAAATATATATCGATATAAAAATTCTAAATTTACTTAAATCCCCGTTTCCACTTATAACATATATATACTGACCCAGAAACATTTTTAAATAAAGCAAAGTTAAACATATCTTAAGCATTAACCTAGACAGTTCATTACCAGCAGACTTATTAATTCTAGGAAAAAAAAAAGAAACCGTTTTAAGATAAATTAAAATTCAGAAACTTTACACATGAAGTTATATAGAGATTAGCAACAGCGTTTAAAAGGGTTCTAAATACCGTTCCTCTTTATACAGTAAATGAACTGATATGCTATGTTATATTTCTTCTTTTAGGTTAATCGCGAAAATTTTTTCGAGATTCAGAATAAAGGTTCTTACGAATTACGTTTGTCACGTACGTACCGTATCACTCACGGCACATGACATAAAGCACCAATCACGGTAATGCCTAATAAATGTCTATGAACTGAGTCGAGTGACGACAAACAATTAAATTGACATTTCGTTAAAGATGATTTAATGATGAGAATGAGTTTAATAGTGCATATATACACATTATACAACCGTTATTATTACATATAATTCATAGAACTTTTTTGTTAAATACGTCAAATAGATTAGATAAACTCGTTTATACATACTTTTTTAAATATTCTTTATATAGATTATAATAGAATTCTAAAATGTGTTAAGAATCGTTAAAGAATTCCAATTCAACTTACGATAAGCATATTCCAAACTATTTTATCGAGTACTTTGTTTTGGATTTAAAATAATATTTACATTTAAAAGTATTACATTTTGCATTTGCATTTAATATTATCTACTTGTGAAGAGAATTGTATAGTAGACATGTCTCGAACGCTTTTGAGCTACAGTCAACTCTTTCAAAAACGAACTTAAGATTTTGAAAAAAAGTCCGTTATAGAAAATTACTATGTTTTTGTACTCTAATTTTGGGGGTCGCTTAAAGTCAGGTACATCACGAAATTTTCCGATATCTATGACCAATCAAAATTGTTTACACGGATCAGCCTGGCGAAGCAAAAAAAGGAAAAATACAAGAAATGAGTGTCTAAACCTATACATGCCTTAAGCCAACCGGATTTGTATCTAAGTTTATTTGTTTAATTCTTCAAAACTTCGAGAATCTTCTTAGAATGCATTATGAGGCAAAAATGAACAATCTTGAAATTCGGATAAAGAATTTTGCAAAGAATGAAAAAGAATGAAAAAAATTGGAATAAGAAAGTAGTAAAAAAATTTATATTTTATCTTGACAACTTAATAATGACGATATGATTTAATTTTTTTAATTATCGTTATAGTAACGTTAATCGATTAAATTTATTATAGTATCAAATTTAAAAATCAACTTAAGCCGCTGTTAAATTTATTGATTATTACAGTATCAAATTTATCAACTTGAGTTGCTTTTAAATTTCGTATAAACTTGGATTCTAAACCTACAATATATAGATGAACTTTTTATATGAATCACTTTTTTTTTTTTTTTTGTATTTTAATTAATATATGTTTCCTCTTTTTTGTACATGTTTATTGCCGGTACTGTATATAAGATCCCCTTTGATAGTAGACCCTACAAGATCTCTATTAATTAAATATGGATTTTTTCAAAAAACTTAGAGACTTCTTATTATGAATGCAAAGCATGTATGCACTTAAATTTTTTTTCTTGTTACAATATAAACGCTCGGCTATGTACTATACCCCGCGTTTATTATAGGTTATAAATTCGGTGGAATGTAACAGACCCGGGTCTCGTATATGGTACCCATTTTCGTATTTTTACATGAGTTTGAAACTTGAAAAATGGTCACGGTCCACGTTCTTTTGTTTCACCACTTATTTCACGCGTCCAAAAAAGGGTTAAAAAGGGTTCAAGAAAATTCCTCAAGTTATTAACCAAATATGTATGAGAAAAAGGTTTTTTTTTTTGATGAAAGTGATTGTGAAACGTGATTCTGAAGTGTGATGGTCTAATATTTCAATAGTCTCCTAGATACAATAATTATATATAAATAATGGTCTTATATGCATTATCTTAAAAATTTAGCTAATTAATATATAATGCTCTTAGTAAAAATACATATTACATGTTGCACATACTGTACATCGGAATGGATTTATTGTATATTTTAGAATCTACTTAGTGTTAGGTTGTTTTTGAATAAACATAAGTTGTATTAGAATTCTAAATTGTACTCGAGTTTTTAAAGAATTCGAATTTAATTTTAACTTAAGGAGCATCTATAATTTACGTTAAACCAGTACTACGTATATTGTATAAAAATAGGATCTTGTAAGTAATGTCATATGATATTATTTTTACATTATCTTTAAGATCCCGATAACAATACTGGTTTAACGTAAATTATAGGTGCCTTCTTATAGTTAGAAAATTATTATTTATCATTTGAATTTTTTTTTGAATTTATTCTTATATACAAGAGTTTAATTTAAATCTTCAAAATTATAAGAAATTAATATTTCTATATTTTTTTGATATTAATTTTAAATCTTAACCAAAATTCCAATAGTTTATATTAATTTTTATTAATAAAAAATAGTAATATTAAAAAAAAAAGATTTAGTTTTCGTAACTTAGTGGTTAAGTTCTTAAACTTTTACAAACAAGGTCAATGGTCTAAGATGAGCTAAAAGCAAAACTAAATTTTGTTTTTGTAACTTATAAAATTAATAATTAAATATAAAGTTCTGTAATTTAAAATTTAAGTGCAAATACAATTTATAAAAAACTTTTTAAAAGAAAATCTAATTATAAAGTGTGGATTTTATGTATAATAATAATGTACAAAAAGTTATAAACATATTAGAAGTTTGCAAATGCTTATACCTAATACATTGGCATTAGATCAGGCATTAGTGTCTTATATTATATCACAAAAATGGTAGGCATTATTAAAGACATAGGCACAAAATATTGAATATAAAGTACCAAATGCAAATGCTAAGCAAAGTGTTAGATACAATTAAATAATAAACATTTAATTTTTATACTTAAGTCTATATTAAGTTTTTTGTATTTATAATTATATAAATGTTTAAATTTTTATTAAATACAAATACAAACTCAAATTGTAAACTTAAAATTTATAAAAATTGTATATATAAATTTTTTAAAAAATAATAGTTTTAATATTCTTATATTTGTTAATTAAATTATATTACAAAGTAGATTATTAATATAGTATATTATTAATAGTTATTTTTTTTTAAGTTAAAGTTTCTGTTTTTAGAAATTAATATTTTTATTCAAGTTATTTGAACATAGATGCATTTAAGAGCATTTATACATAGAAGGTTACAACTAGTTATATATGTACTTTTTGGTGTTTAATTTAAGTATTCTATTTATATATTATTATAAATTTTATACCAAATATTATACTTGTATGTCAACTATAAGTTTTATCTATTTAAATTCTCTGTATATATAATTCAAACTTGTATTATAGTGACATCTTTAAAGTTACATTTATCCAAAATATTTGATGTCTTCAAAATCTTAGAACTACTTTATTTTTAATAGAATACTTATTAAAATCTTTTATATTTTATATACAGCTAACTTAGTTTTATATAATACATTATAGTTTTCTAATACTTGCAATTACAGAGGTTATTTATTTAGCTGCTATATTATATTATTTTTATTTTTATAAAGTTTATTAGAATCTTAGTATCTATCTTTTTAATATTTTCTTCATTGTCTTCTACTAACTAATACTTAAGACTATGTGGAAGGCCAGGATAATGACGGTCAGACCCAATGTACAGGACAGACTATGGTACCTTGCACAGCTGTGAGAGCCGAGCATATGGTGATCGATCCTGTAGAAGACAATTTTGAAAGATCATTTACAACATCTTTAATCCCCTATGATC
>CAJVQA010011227.1:0-10854 GCA_910591915.1 Cetraspora pellucida
TTATTCTCATTAACAAGATTCAGCATCGCTTTGGCAATAATATCAGTATAATTTTGGTTTTCAAATATGGCAGGATCGTTAAAATTGATCTGCAATTAGTTGATATATTTAGCTTTAGTATTAACATTAATGGTAAGCATTATTACTTAATATACTTTTTTAGAATACTTACTGCATGATATCTTTGTAATTCACTTTGTGTTACTATTACAGCATGATATTGCAGCAATTGTTTTATTTGATTCTCCTGAATCTTTAATATTTCCACAATTAAATGCTTTCGCAACATTTCACAAACATTTGAAAGAATAGTACTGGCTGTCGCAACTAAGGCAGCTTTAGGAATTGATGCATGAAATAAAGCATAATCTGTTTTTTTATCTTCCTCAAGAACACAAGCCATTAACTTGTCTACAAGCTCTAATATTGTTATATTAGAATTAAAAATTAGCCTTTTAAGTTTTGAATTATAGCTTTCGACTCAAGATGTCGATGACATTCCCGCTGTAAATAGTTTGAGTATGAATGCTTTGGCTCATGATTCTTTATTATTGTAAAGCCACTGCAAATAATTAACTACATTCACATTATTATACTTTTCAAGCAGTAATTTCCATCGATATTCGAAAATTGGAACAAATCCGATTTGCTGCACTTTAAAGAAATTTTTGACAAACTCATCATATTGGTCTTTTAGATGATTTTTGAGATTGAAAGCGATATTCTGTGTAATGTGAAACATACAATGAAGTGCATTTGTAGTAGGAAATTCATCTCGTATAGCAGCAACTAGAGCAGGATCGGCATCAGTAAAAATAACCTGTGGAATAGCATCATGTGTTGCTTTCTTAATTTGTTGTAATATCCAACTATGCATCTCTTTGGTTTCATCGTCTGTCAATGCCTGTGCCACTAACCGGGAAGACAAATGGTTGTCAACCACCAAAAAAAGTGACAATGCCATTTCATAATGATTAGTAGCTCTAGTATTGTTATTCAGAACAACGTCACAATATTCTAACCATCATTCAATTTGATCTGGAGACATATAGAACAATCGTCTAAAACACTTGCTGTTTGAATCCCAATCAACCTGAACATACCACTGGGGATCAGCCTCCTTCTTATTTAGCAATTCTTCATACAATTTGCTAACATCATTTGTTTGATCATATAGTTTAGGACAAAACCGTTAAATCACTCGGTGTAGTACTGGCATATAGATCTTGATGAAATATTTTTCTTCCAAAGCTTTGCGAACTTGCTAAGGACTACAATTCATAGTTTTTATATAAAATTCAACATCCTGAATCATCTCTGTGGTAAACTCTATATTTTCCTGAAAATTGTAACGTGATAGATCAAGGTCATGATTTTTATGCTCATCAACTAATTTGGTAATATATATGATCTTGTGGGGATTCTCTTTCTCTAGGCATGACAAATTTATTTGCCAAGTACATCCAATACACTTAGATGTAGTTTTTTTTTTTGGATCCTTGCTTTTCATTATTTCAGGTTGGCCAAAGTGTTCACAAACTAACATACATCTTTGAATATCACCATTCTTAGACTTTTCCACATGATAACAGCACATTCTAAATCCCTGCTCTTTTTCATACCTTTTAACTTCTTTTAATGCATAGTTTCAGTCATGAAAAATTATACCTTCTCGCAATTCACTATATCGATTGTTTTCAACATCCTCTACATTATTGCATTCATATTTATTTTGAGTTATATTACATAATACATTACTACTAACATTAAATTTAACATGATTATTATTGTATAGTATATCAAACTCATTATCTACAGAATTTTAGTCACGTAAGGTTGCATTCACTGGAAGTTCCTCCTAGTAAGCACATGAATTAATTATAAAATTGTTTTTCATTTGATTTTGATTCCCAAAATTAAAACCATTTTGGTAATTTTTACATAGTTCATCGATTCTATTAGCTATAAGATTCCAGTCCCAAGATGCCATATTTGTTTGGGCGTCTTCATAGTAGGTACTTTCAGAATTCATCATAACATTAGTTTCGTATTCAATTTGGTTATCATCATATAAAGCATTGTTACTAATGCCAATTTCATTTATTTTATTGTTTCAATCACCAAACCTCATATTTGTTTAAACATTCATGTGGTATTCGATCTGATTAATTTTCAATACGTCATTACTATTTGCTTGACATTCATGTGGTTTTCAATCTGATTAATTTTCAATACATCATTGCTATTGTCAAGTTCAGCTTGGTTACAATGTTTCTTCTTGAGGGATATCAAACGTGATAAAACAGAAAAAGTAACCAAACTTTATTAATTTATTGCTTATTTATACTGATCGACATATTTTATTAAACTTTCTAATTACATCATAAAAAGATCACACTATGGTGCTATAGTAATATAATTTATTAAACTTTCTAATTACATCATAAGAAAAGATTGCACTATGGCACTATAGTAATATATTTATTAAACTTTTAATTACAAAAGATCGCACTATGGCACTATAGCATCAAATGCTATAGCACTATATTAATATTCTTATAAAATATTATAGCTTATATAAAGAATCACAACTTTTATTAATACAACTTTTTTAATTTACTTGTAAAAATTTAGATCTGTATTAAGAATGAAGTTTTTTTTAGTTTTAGAAATATATAAAATCTTAAAAAGTTTAAAGAAATTTTTTATAATAAAAATTTTTAAACAAAATCTTTAAATTTTTATTGCTTAAAAGTTTCTTATTAATTTTAAAAAAAATTCTAATAAGGCTGTAAAGTATATTTTTAATAAAATATTTTATAAATAAACTGTATCTCATATTATTAATAATTTATTATATTATTTAAAAAATACTAAATTTGATTTAAAAATTCAGACAAATTTGTCTAAAAAACAGGTTAAAAAATATTATTTCTATCTTTATAAAATTTACTAAAATTTAAATATCTTCCTTTTTAATATTTTTTTCTTACTCTAAATTTAACTTTTTAAACTACTAATTTAAATAGCTTAGTATACTTGTTTTTAAGTCTTTAAAAAAAGCAAAAATAAGAAATGTAGCAATCTAGTGAAATGAATAGATTGTTAACTCCCAAGTGGCAGATCTAGAATTCAAATTTTAGTAATAATAAAAATTTGCAATTCTTTTTGTGTTATAGTTAACTGTCTTCTGTGATTAGTTGGAATTAGATACTTGTAATTTGTGCTATACTAACATGACTGTAAGGTTTAGACATTCATATAATATTGTATAAAAGAACACAAACTGGTATTAGGTAGTATGAACTTATAATAAGTCTTTAGGTTATATAAATTACAAGATCTAAATAGAAAAATAGAAGCCTACTTGAAAGATCAAAATAGAGAAGTAATTTGAACTTTTGACAATACTACTATAAAGACTAATCTATGAAACAGTCTATATATTTGTAAAATCAGACAAATATACTAGTTTTTGAAAAAAGACTAGATGAACCAATCAAGCTATTAATATTTCTGAATTTTTTAAAAAAAGGATATATATTAAAGAATATAAATTAGAGGTATAGTTATGATCTACTTTTTGGGCTATTTGGTTTAGCAACTTAATGAAACTTGATTTGAATACCAAAGTAATAGAGATATATTATAAAGTCAATATCAGGATTGGGATAAACTTTACAAGAACATAGTAGTTTAATAGTATACTCTAAATGCTAATATTGGTCTTGGTTATAGCAATACTAAGTTAGCTATAAAAATAGGATACAAAAGATTCTAAAAGGTTTAGTATAAGATCAAAGGTTCTTTATATGAATAAACTGCTTTAAAGACTTAGTAGCTATAGCATATTTTTATTAGCATTAGCCAGAGTTATTGGTAGATAAAAGTAGATATATGAATATAAAAACCAAAATTTTTAAATAGAGAATTTACAAGCAGGTTCTAGATATGGCAGCTAGTATAGAATCTTCAGATGAATTACTTAAATTAAACAATAACTAAAGTTTATAAATAACTTGTTGTATACTTTTTTTATGATTGCCTTCTGTATTTGTAATACAACTATTAGCTAAATATACTATTAATAAAATCCTAGGCTGCAAGTATTCATCTTAATATTTAAAAAAAAAAAAGCAAAAATATACTAAAAATATTAAAAATATGCTATAAAGTAGATGCTAAAGTTTAGATAAACTTTGCAAGAGTATAACTCTATTAATCATATTGTAAAATAAATAAGTTAGTTAATAAAAAGGTTTTTTGAATCTACTATTAGATAATATATTTTAAAATAAGTAGCAGCTTGTATACAAGTTTAAAAAAAAAAAGATATATATTGTTTAAACAGTATACAAAAAGTATATATAAGAAAATTATAATAAGTTAAAGCTTGATAGAAACAACAGTTGTCACAAAAACTCTTTTCAACAATCATTCAGACACAAAATCAGTAAAAAAAAAATTAACTTTTTGTATAACTAGCAATAGGAAACATCTTAAACAACACTAAAGAAAAGTAATAGCAACAAAGAAAGCATCAAATAAGCTTAAAAATAAAAAACACTGCAAGTGTTAGCAAGATAGTTATAAGAAAAAACCAAGTTTTTTCATAGAAATTTAGAAAAATTAATAACTAAGGGATTGCTAATAACTTTATATATAGAGCTGTATCATTACACAAACAACACATACAGCTTAGGCAAAACAAACATATACAAGATACTAGATTAGAATAGAATAAGCAAGCTATTTGTAGAACAGACAAACAAGATACAACATGAACACATGATAGAACACTTTAGAAAAATAGAATTGCAAAAATGAATAAAAACCTCTTTGTAAAATATAAAGAAAGTCTATATGCAATTTTCATAAAAAGAGCATACTAGGCTATGAATAATATATATAACAAAATTTTTTCCAATAAGACAAACAGAACATATATAGTACCAAATAGAGAAGACAAAATTGTTGCAATACTTACAAACCAAAACCCAAATGAGATAGCTCTTTTATGATTAACAAGAGAATTATTAGAAAAAGCTGAGAAGAAATAGTCAGAGAAAAAACTAAACATGAGCATAAAAAACTGAGCTCTGATAATAGAAGCAAAAAGAAAACAAATACAATATAACCAAAATAAAGAATAGTAAGTAATAAAAATAAAAAATAAAAAAGTGACAATTAAAGAAAAACAAAGAAGAAAAAGAAATGCAGAAGAAAAAATTGAAAATATAGAGAAACAAGAAGAAGCAAACAATTACAAAAAAAAAAAGAATAGAGGTAAGTATAGAAAGAAATAATAAACTATTAGTTGAACCTTCTATCCAGAAACTAAAAACCAAAAAACAAAAAATACAAATAAACAAAATATAAAAATAAATGACAAGCAATCAAGACAAAACATGCTAGAAGAAGAAATAGAAAGACAAAAAAGAAGAAAACAAGAGACAAAAAATAAAATCGAAATAGTAAAAATAGCATTAGAGCAAAGATATAGGCACCAAGCAGAAGAAATTGCAATCAAAATAACAACTTAATCACCAATATACCAGCATATAACATTTTAGAAAAAACAAAAGAAGAGTGTATAAAGTTTATTAGATAGTCTTTGAAGGATAATACATATGAAAAAACATTAAAGAAGTATTCAAGAAAGAAAACCTTTGAATAAAAGTAGTTTTTAACTATAATTATAGCAGAGATGAAGCTATACAAAGAATTAGTAAAAAGAAAATAACTGATACAAGATGATACCAGAAGATGAAGAAAAGAAAGAAGACAAAAAAAAAAAAAAAACTATAAAAAAAAACAACAAAATAAAAAAAATATGTGCCAAGTTCTAAAAAAGAGAAGATCAAAGAAGGTAGTAGAAAAAAAATACCAAACAATAATAAATATAAAGAAGAGGAAAGGTCCATCAACAATATAACTTATCTAACAATTTGGAACTTATTAGCTAATATAAGCAAAAAAGAAGTAAAGTATATTTGCAGAAAAATCAAGAATATGCAAATAGTGTGTATTAAAAGGTTTAAGTACAAGGCTTTAGCAATAATACAAATGCAAAGCATTGAAGAAAAGACATTTCATGATTATTGTCAGCAGACAATAATAAGTTAGTAAGAGTAACAAAAAGAAGAAAAGACCATGAAGCAAGAGAAGAACATAGCTAAGCTAACAAAACTATCTGAAAATGCTTCTGAAGTTTTATTACTATAATGCTTGAGGAGTAAAAAAGCAAAATCAGTATATATTCTACCAAACTGAAATAGAAATCAAAAGAAAACAGCATTGATTACATTTACAACTGAGGAAGACATAAAAGTAGTCCAATCAAAACCAATTATATACAATAATTTTCAAATATACTAAATAAATGAAAAGAAAAAAGAGTCAAAAAGAAAAGAAAGTTCCAAAGATGAAAGAGAAAGAAGTTAAGATAAATTAAGCCAAATTTCTGATATAGAAGAAAAAGAAAAAAATAACAGCCTAAAACACAATATAAAAAACCAAAGAAGATATAGAAATATAGACTATAAAAAAGAAAAAAGCCCAGAGAAAAAAAAAAATAAAAACAAAATGCAATAGCAAGAAAAGAACATATATATAGAAGATATGCTAGGCTGAATCTTAGAAAGACTAGGAAAATTAAAGAAAATAAAAGACTCAACAGAGGAAGACATAGCTAAATACTTCTAAAGGTGCCATAATTGAATTAATAAGCATGGACCAGAAAATTGAAAAGTTTTTGCATAGTAAAAGAAGAACTTTTAAAAAAAGAAATATAGATATATCTCTTGATTATAATGAGAAAACAAAGAAAAAAGAAAAAGAGAAGATGAAAAACATAGAAACAAGGCATAAACTTCTGAAAGAAAAATAGAAACAAGAAAAGAAGAAAATAAAAATTGCATGTCACAACATTAACAAACTTAAAACAAAAAGATGAAAAGTAGGTAACCTTCTAGAATAGGCAGAAAAAAAAGAACTCACAATAGTGGAATTAATAGAAACAAACATTTTAGAAAAAGAAAAAAAATTTTTATTGCATAGTTATAACACACAGTATAAGAGATATTGAACTAGTGCAGTAATAAAGAAAAAAAAAGGTTTGGGCATAAAAATACTAATAGATAAAAAGTAAGAAAAGCATATAAAAGTAGTTAAAAGAGTTAGTGAATACATGCTAGAGGTGAGATTATATTTTAAACAATTAGAATTAGTAGTACTAGGAGTATACATCTTACCAAACAACAAATCAATTAGTAAGAAAATTCAGCAAAGAATTGTAGAGATAGTAACAAACAAAAAAAGATATACAAAAGTAATTATACTTAGTAATTTCAATCATACAGTAAATAATGTATTAGATAAACAACATTCACAAACATCAAACTACAAAAAACTATTAATATTTAGCTAGCTCAAAGACAAAACTTTACAGATTCATACAGAAATTTGCAATCAACAAAAGAAGCATATACATGATTAAGTCAGGAGACAACAACAAGAATAGATTATATTTGGCTGTCAGAAATATTAGCATTAGGTCTACAAGAAGCTAATATTGAAGAAGCAGAAAGGTTGACAGATAGTGATCATAAGATAATAATAGCAGAAATATAAATAAAACACATAATCACAAATAGCAATAAAGTAAAAATTAAACAGAAAGACCAAACAAGAACAATATACCTATATGAAAAAGCAAAACAAGAAAACTGAGAAGACTATACAAGAAAGTTACAAAACTAGCTAGGATAAAAAAAAGTATAAAAGTGTTAAAATGACTAGAAGATGATAATATAAAAACAGAATATAGTACAGAGGTACTGGACCAAATGTAAGATGCAATAGAAAAAGCTATAATTGAAGTAGCAAACAAGAAAATTCCAAAAAAAAAGATATTTAATACTAAGCTAAATAGAAGACTAAACCAGAAAAGAACAAAAAAACACAAACACATTATCAAACTTCAGCAAATAATCAAGAAAGCAAAAAATAGAATAATCAAGAAGTAGAAAAGAATGAAGGAGTTGAAATAAATAACAAATTCCAAATTATAAAGAAAGAGCTAGGAGCAACATTGCCAAAATTATATAGGCAGTAGTCAAAAGCTCAAATAAAGGATATGAAAGGTTGGCAAAGAATAATTAAAGAAAAAAAAAAGAGAAATAGAAACAAGCACAAAGAAAACAGATAGAAAAAAACATAAACAGAAGATGTAAAATGATTAAAACAGATTAAGGTCAAATGATTGCTAGCTTACTAAATAAATTATATAAAAAGATTGTTCTAGACAGATTTATAATACAAGACAAGAAAGGAGTCAACCTAATATTAGAACCAAATGTAGTTCTAAATAGTTTGGCAACTTATTTTAAAAACTAATTTAGAAAATGAAAAACCAAACTTAAAAAAATACAAGAAAAATAGAAAAGAGTATATAATCCAAAAGATTGGATCAATAAGATCTGATATAGAAAACTAGAAGAAAAAATAAAAAATAAAAATAAAAATAAATACATAGAGAGCTTAAAATAAATACAGTTCTAGGAATATTAGATATAAGCTACATATTAATAAAACATGCAGAGAAGAGATCACAAAGGATTTTTAGAGCCTTTGTGAATCTGATTTTGAAAAAAGAAATATATCAAAGAAGTGAAAAATTGCACAAATATATCCAATCCCAAAAGACAATACTGGAGTTACTGCTTAAACAATATCAGGTTAATAGCATTGATTGAGACCTTTAGGAAAGTTATTATAAAAGTAGTAACAAAAAGATTAGTCAGAGTGTTTACAGAAAGAAATATACTCAAAGAATCAAATTTTGCAAGTCTGCTAGATAATTTAACAGAGCAACAGATATACAAATTAAACATGATAATGGAGGAGGCACAAAAAAAGAATAAAGAAATATGAATACTGTTATAAAATATGAAAAAGGCATTTGACTTAGTTCTATTAGAAAGCCTAGAATGGGTCTTAAAAAGCATTACAATTTTGCAAAAAACAAAAAAGTATATAAACAATCTGTTTTGTAAACAGTAACTCAAAATTATTACAGCTTATAGTTTAATAGAAGAAATAATAGCAGGAGATGAAATAGACCAAAAAGAGGTAATATCACCACTAATTTAGCATCTTTTCTATGACCTATTATTAAAAAAGATACAAGAAAATGAAATATTAGACTATATAGTAGGACAAAGAATAACAGAAAGAGCATGCAATAATAATATTACAAGTTATAAACAAGTAACAATTGCATATGCTGATAACATAACATGAATTGTAAACAGTAAAGAACAAATATTAAGAATTCTAAGTATTGCAGAAGAGTTTTTTAAAGCAAATAATATTGAAATAAATGAATCCAAATCAAAGCTCATAGTAATGAATACAAAAATAAAAGAAGAAGAAAGAAAAATTACATTTGGCTATAATAAAATAATAGAAGAACCTAAAAACAAAATTGTAAGATCATTAGGAATATGGCTAAATAGCAGAATAAGAGAAGCAATGGTCTGTAAGAAAACAAAAGGAATAGTTAGTTAAACAATTAAAAATCTAAAATACAAAAAGATGATAATGAGCCAAATTGCATACATAAACAATATAGTAATAATTTCTAAGCTGAGATATCTCTTACAGCTAACAAAAATGTTAGAAAGGATAATTGATAAAATACACTAACCATTAATATGCTTAGCTAAACATAAATACAATATGATAAAAATATTAAACAACTGTACAATTAAGCACAAAGACTTAGATAATTACAAAACACTAAGCCAAGAAATAATAACTAAGCAAATAAGTAGTCTTTTCTCAAGACTCAATAGACAGGATAATTTGGATAAATTAACAAGACTTAGAATAGCTCAAAGATGCCAAAAAGCAAGCTTAACAAAAAATATTTAAAACAATAAAAAAAAAATAGAAGTTAAGAAGTTTTGGAAAAACATTCTAGCCTGTTGAACAATAACTAAAGCAAAAGAAATAAGAATAAGCATCAAAGCAGAAAAAGCTTTATAAAAAATTTATAAACATAGTAAACAGATAAGAGACATGCTGAAAACAAAAATATGAATAGCAAGCAGTAGCACAATAAATGAATAGAAGTTATTATATATAAACCAACTTATAGATACAAAAGGTAATAACCTGATCATGTGAAGACAGCTCAAGAGTCTTCAAGGTCTGTTATACAAAAGAAAAAAAGCTAAATAGTTTAGCAAAATAGAAAGAAAGATGCTAAAAACACAAGTGAGCAGAGAAATACAAGACTACTACAAAGTAAGAAGCACAATATACAAGTATTAAAGATTAAGTAAACAAAGATGTTTGAAGACTAAAGAAAAAAAAAAGAATCATTCACAAACTGAAACACAATCAGCAATAAGGCAAAGTAATTAAGAAGAAAAAGAAAAAAGTGCTAGCAGAACATTGGTCAATATATATAGAAGAACATCAACAAAATTAAATATATGCAAAAGTTGTAAAAGCAGTTTAGAACAGATGACAAACAAGTATAAAAAATGAATAAGATAAGACTACAACATAAGAGTAATATCAGAGTTGCTAATAAAGAAAGCTAACAATAGAATAAATAAAATATTAGAACAGATACTAGAAGATAGAATAATAGAAAAATGAAAAAAAAATAAAATAAAGTTACTAGGAATAAGACAAACAGAAGAATTAGAAATAGAACTGATTAGAAAACAAGAATTAAATAGTGTAATAGAATTTATTTTTTTTACTATATTAGTATATATTTATTTTTAGCTCTATATTATATTTTATAATTTTTCTAATATTTTTACATAGTTTATAGAT
>CAJVQA010011228.1:0-10854 GCA_910591915.1 Cetraspora pellucida
GTCACTGGGATTTGAACTCTAGACCTGCCACTTGGGGGTTGACAACCTATCCACTTCACTAGGTCACCACACCCCTAAGATAATTTATATATAACTATTACTATTCTTAATAATACACATAATCATATATGATGTTCTAATACTACAACTTATAATCTAATGTACCAAGATATTTTTGCTAATGCTCTTAATGAGATTCAATTTTTTACTAAGCATGAAAACTTGCCAATTAGTATTTAAAAAATACTGTTAAAAACAAAATTTCTAAATAATATTATTCTTGAGTGCAATCTTGCTAATGTGATTCAAAGATTTAAGGTTAAAACAGATAAAAAAACAGATGCATCTAGT
This sequence comes from Cetraspora pellucida, assembly GCA_910591915.1. NCBI lineage: Eukaryota > Fungi > Glomeromycota > Glomeromycetes > Diversisporales > Gigasporaceae > Cetraspora > Cetraspora pellucida. The sequence continues at coordinate 352 of CAJVQA010011228.1, forward strand.
TTGCTTACAATGTTAATTCAAAAAAATCTTAAAATTCTGAATAGGTGGTTCAGTTTGAACTTGATAATGAAAACAGACTTGTTTACTTTTTTTGAATATTACTAATACAGGTTGCCTTTTGGATAAAATATTATGATGTTATTTTAAATAATAATACTGCTAAAATCAACTATTATCAAATTCTACTTTCACTTTTTTTTTGCAGTAGATAACAACACTAGGTCACATCTTATTGCACAAGCAATTATTTCAGATGAAACTACAGAGTTCTATAAATAGATTTTAGAATGCATAAAAAATATAACCCTTGCTAAGCCATTAGTATTTATTACAGATGCAAACTCTGCATTAAATGCAGCAATAGAACAAACATTTGAATTAACTTACCAAATTTATTGCATTTTTCATATAAATAAAAATTTGTCCAAAAATCTTAAATCTAAGCTCTGTAATCAGTATGATAATTTTGTTGGTAATTTTTTTTTTGTCACAATAGTTTGTACAAAAAAGTTTTTTATAAAAGATGAGAGCAACTTATTACAAAATATAATAACATTAAGAATTATTTAATAAGGGCTCTTTATCTCAGTAAGTGAATATAGGCTTATGCATTTATGTTAAAAATATTTACTGCTAAGATTCAAACAACTTCTTGTATTGAAAACTTGAATAATATTGTTAAAGCACACCTTAACATCAAATAGTACCTTGTGTAACTTCATTAATGTACTTGAAGAGAAACTTTAAGATGAAGCACAGTAAAATTATTTTTTTGAATATTGTACTATACTGTTTTGTATAAGAATTACATCTGTAGGGCATGAGGTTTTTTCTGAAATTGATAGATTAATGTCTAAATATCTTATTCTACATATTCTTTTAGCAGAATGTTTAAAAATAGCATAATGTTTTTATTTTGTTACAGATTAAATGAAATTAGATATCATCAAAACTTTTAATGAGGCAAGTAAATTTAATATTAATTTAATAAAATAGTTTTTAGGTAAAATTTAAAAAAAATTATAATACTGTACTTATTGTTGTTATAATTTCCTTTTTTAGGTTTTGCCAAAAACACTAATTTGAATCATCATTTAATGCTAATTTTTCAAGTTTATAATAACTAATCTAATTCTTCATTATATTTAAAATCCTGATTTTAATTTATTAGATAGGTTTATTGAGAATGTTTATAATTCTAAAAAAATTTTATTAAAGTTAATAATTGCTGAAGTTGGTAAGAACAATATTCAAGAAGGATGAAAGATTGTAGACATATAGTCTGAAAATAACAAAAACATATATTTTATAGTAGTAGTTGATTCTATTTTATACCTTTGTTCATGTATGTCTAATATATTTTAAGGTATTATATGCCATCACTATTTTAGAGTAATAATATATTCAAAAATAGCAGGATTTCATATTCAAATAATACCTATATAATGGTATATTAATAAGCAAAAAGACAGTAATACTATTTTAAAAGCTTGCTGTTTTACAAATAAAAAATCAGCAAAAAACTGATTGGATAGAATATTAGTCCCAAATATTTTAACAGTATCTAAGACAATTAGTACAATTTTATATCATACAGCATATAAAAAACTTAGATATAGTGAAATATAGATACTTGCATGACAGGCAACTCAACTTGCTATTGAGTATAATAATCATCAAAAAATGGTAACATGGTTAAAGCAATTTATTAATCAGCAAAAAGAAATGAAGGATTTGTTTACTAAAAAATAAACTCAAAAATTTATTGAAAATAATGATACTTCTGAAGTAGATATTGTTAATAAAAATAAACTCAATCAAGTTAAAAATTTATTAGTATTATGATATAAAGAATGGTTCACAACTAAACATTATAAATTAGCAACTAAAAAACAAAGAAAACTACAAACAAAATATACCTGTCATACATATAGTAATGTAGAACACAATACTGCAAGTTGTCAGAATTATTAGATATTTATTTAATTTTTTAGTTTTTTTATTATTTCTTTGTCTTCTGTTAAAATAAAATTTTATTAATGCCAAATTACTCAATAAGAAAAAATCTAGATTATCTATTACACAAATTCTCAAAGTAGTATCTATCACTACACACATTTTAAAGTAGAATCTACAGCTATACATATTTTAAATGCAGAAATACTGTATATATATTCTTAAAATAGCATGCATAAATGGCAATTGCATTTAGTGTTTGTAGTCAACTTTAATTTATCGACTTGACTTAGTTGATATTTAAAAATTGGCTTAGCTGGCTAAGTTGGAGTTAATCAACCTAATTGGTTAATTTGATGCACATGATTTAAAATAGATATGATTAGTCAATTAAGTATAATATACTTTATACATTCTTTAATTTAAACGATTACATAATAGGAGAAATGTTACATCATTTGTAGATCTGTTACACAATACATAAAATAATTTTTTATACTTTATTTTACTTTAAAATGTGGAGTATTGCTAAGTCAACTTGAAGCTTTCATGCAGTATTTTAATAATATAAGTTGAATCCAACAACTTTTATAAGTCACTTTACTTTGCAAAAACTTATAAGTAAATAAGGAATTTATAAGACACTATACTACAAATTCTAAATGTTGAGCAATAAAAACAAAAAAAAAAACAAAAGCAATAATTTAGCAAAGGTAGCATAGGTTTGAGTATTACTTTACATGATTTTTCTTTTATGTGATTATAAAAAAAAACTTAAAAATATGAATTAATATATTAATTGTATATGCTTTATTAAGATAATTGTCGCATTATTAAAGTGATTGTATAATATATCTAGATGTTAGATTAGATATATAAAAAGTTAGCCAAGTTTTTATTGTTATATATAGTTTGTATTAGTTAAATAAACAGAAATACCATATTATACACTTACATTTATTCTAAATTTAATTCAATTTTTACTTTGATTTTGCATTATTTTTTATATTTTTTATTTTTTTTAAACTTTATAATTTAATTGGTTTTCTCCTGTTCGATTACATACAGTTGTCTTTATTAATAAATTACAAATTTTTAAAAAAAACAAAAAAAATAAAAATAAAAATTCTATTTTAATTTAAATTTTTTTCTTGCACATGATTTTTTTTTCTTTTTAATCTCTCAGTGTACAAGTCATAGAATAACTTGTGTCACTATTTCTTGCAATTCAATTTACAAGCTGACATATACATTAATTATTTTTGAGTTTTTTTTTAAGAATAATAGATCATGAACTGAATCTGTGCTTAAATGGTTATATTTATCTGTTACAGTATTACCCATGTCAGAAAAGAGCTGTTCAGAGGGTACAGAGGTCGCCAGAATGTTAAGAAAAATTTATGCTTGCTCTGCAAAGAAAGGTAAGGCACTTTTGTGCTCATTTCACCAATCTAAGGAATTACATTTTTCGTAACATAGATCTTTTGGATCATATTTAGGGATTTGTAGAATTGAAAGATATATTTGAATTTCAGTATCGATTGGAAAAAACATTGAAAAATCAATTCTGTCACCAAAAAAAAAAGACATTTCTGTATCTGAAGCTTTATTAATAGTTGGTAAATTATTTGTATAAAAAGAAAGTTCAATTTTTTCATGTAATTCTCAGAGCACCTCTCACTGCATTGTGGGTAAGGTGGCTAATAATGCCTTAAAATAGAAATCTAGAAATGAAGCAAACCATCTGATCATTTCTGGATCACTCCATCATGATACCATTGATTTATGAAGACTTTTGTGCACTTCAATAACATCAATATTTGTAAGTTTGTTCTCTATTTGGTCTAAATTTTTAAAAAAGTGTCATACTGTTGGATACATCATACTCAATGTTGGATACTGATTATCTCTTATGAATGTTAGTGGTCTTGCATATGGATATAAAAGTTGACACAACTCTTTTAGGTTTTTGCATAAGAATAAAAAAAATTTTTTTTTAAATATTAATAAGGCCAAGCAAAGTTAATTTTTTGGATCTTATAGCCTAGCCAAGTAAAATTTTAAAAAAAATTTTATGTATATTTATTATCTGAATAGTCTTTTTAAAAATTTTGTATATAAGTTTTTGAAAATAAAATTAAAAGCCAAGCACCAGATCATTTTTAAAATTTTATATTATGAGAACCAAAAAATTAACTTTAGATACCCGAATAACTTATTAATAAAATAATATAAAACAAAAAAAAAGATATATATTCATTTTAAAACTTTTTTTTTTTTACCTGTCTATTCTTCATCAGAAAGCATTTTTTCATTTAGACTAGAACCATCAGCATGAGCAGTACAATCAGAATCATTTTTCAAACTTTTAGCCAATTCTAAAGTTAATTCTCAAAGTTTTAGAAGCTGCTAGAGAACAAGATAAGTAGAATTTCATCTAGTAGCTGTATCACTTGATATGGGTTCTAAAATATGCATATTAGTAGTATGTTGATTTTTTTTTTTCAATTAACTCTTGCTGAATTTTTTGGAATAATGATCTGTATTTATCACAGTTTACCAAAAAATTATTTAATGATTTTGTTCATGAAATTAAAGTTTCACTTTTTTTTAAACCATTGGTGACTACAAGATGAATGGTATGTGCTGTACAGCCAAGGTGGATGATATCTAATTGTCTTATTGCTTTAACTATTGACATTGCATTGTCAGTTATCACTACTTTAATTTTATCAAACATATTCCATTCAGCAAGAGCTTTGCACAAAAAATTTTCGATTTGATCTTCTGTATATAGATAGGTGAAATGCTCAATTGTGATTAAAGATTGGTATATTGTAAAGTTTTTAGAAATCTAGTGGACTGTTATGCCAATATATATAACATAGTTTTGGGTTCATAAATCAGTAATAATGCAAACAGAAATCATTATTTGAGACATCATTTCCTTTAATATTGCATCTGTATAAAGTACTGATTCTTTAATTAAATTTTTAATGTATTAATACAGAGAACTTTAAATCATCAATTGATCTTATAATAAAAGTCTCAGAACTGATCATAGTTAATACAATTCAATAGCATCATTTCTTTAATAATCTAGGCAACAAGATGATAGCTAATACGATTTTGTTGTTTTTTAAAAAAAAGTAATATGTTTTATATTTGCTTTTGAAAAACCGCTTTGACTGTTTGTTGGAGGGTTGATGTGGGAGTTGTAGTTGATGTTAGTGATGGTTGTGCTTCCTATTTTTGATTTTATAAATTCTATATTCAGTTCTTAAATGTGCAGTTATATTAGTTGTTGCTGTTTTAGGCATAAACACTGTTATACACTTTTTTGAAGTACCATCATCATTATATATATTAATATCACAATGTTTAATTTTTGTTAATTTATCATAGTGAGTATTCTTTCATACCTAGCTGATTACAGGTTTACTTTTTTTTTTTGTATTACATTTGGGTTTGAACTTTTTTTTGTAGGTCCGATTTGGTAAGTAAAATAAGATGTAATAGGCAAAGATCCTGTCATATTATTCTCTTCATCTTCAATATAACTACAATCTTCATAATAGTTATCATTTTCATTATCAATAATATTTTCATCACTAATAATATTTTTGTCAAAACTATTTTCAAAATTAGAGATTTCTTTATACTCAAATAACATGTTATCTTCACTAGTAATATCATCAAACAATTGGTTGCTAGATATTTTTAAAAGACAGATTATACTAAAATTTATAATAATTGTATAGATTGGTTTTTAATTTTATGTAATGGTAAGAGCAGCAATACAAATTTTAATGCATTATATTACTTTTTTTTATGCATATTTATTTAAACCAAAAATATTTATTAGAATTCAAGTTGCAAGATTATTTGGGCCAGAGAATACAATATTTATGTGAATTAATGCCCATGGGCATTATTTAGAGACATGCAATTTAAAGAGAATTAATAATTAATTTAGCTGAATGTGATTTATTGTTTTGTTATTGTCTTTGGCTAAATTAATTATTAGTTCTCTTTAAATTGCATGTCTAAATAATGCTCATAGGCATTAATATGCATAAATGCAATATGTTTATTCTAGAAGATGAAGTTGGTTATGCTAAGATTTTTCTATACCCAAGCTAGATTTTACATCATACAATAGTAATATTATGTAGCTATAATATTATATAGTATATACAAATAACTTTTATTATAGCTATCTTACATCAAGAGAATACTATATGCATTTTATCAGTTGAAATCAGTTCGCTAATTGAACTAATTGCAGAAATTGGATATAGTTTATTCAAAATTAGACATATGTTCAATTTTAATTGGGCATATATTAGTTCTAATTAAAAATAAGTCTATTTAGTCCAATTGTCAAAACTGGTTGAATGTTTGATTTTGAATTCTTATTACATCAAATCTTTACTATAACAAGAGTTTATCATAGTTATAATGTCACAAATAATTTCGTTTAGAGCAAATTAGTTTCAGCTTTCATGAATGATCATAAGACATATGAATTTGCATTAAAAAAGGTTTCATTAAATAAAAAATTATTTTTTTCATTTAATTTTGGTCACTTTATTGATCATATTGTTGTCTAATGCTATAATAGAAGATTACTCATACTAGTATGATATTTACAGTAATGCATATCTATGTGATCAGCATATTATCTTGCCATAATAACAAGGTTTTAGACTTTTACATAGTTTTCTATAGATTTCAGGTTAGCATATATAATTTATTGCTAATTTGTAGGATCATTATCAGTTAGAGAAGTTGAAAAGTAGTAAAATTTACATACTGGTAATTATTTTTCTGATTAATAAAACTAGCTTATATGTATGCATGCATATTATATATCGATATTATTATCTATACATAACCGGTTTCAATTGCATATCACAAAAATTAGAATTCTTGATAGCTGATAATGTTTATAAGATACTGCAAACTGTTCACCTGATTAAATACAAATTTATTTACAACTACATTTTATTTCTATTGTCAACTATGGATATAACAGACATCCTTACACTAGAATTATCAGTTTAACAGACCAAATTTGAAGTACTAAATTTTTAATATATAATGTATAATGGTTATAACAGATTTAATAGTAATAAAGTTATATTATGTATAATGGAACTCTTTGCCAGCCTATATACTGATTTTATTATAAAATTTTAATCTATATAACGAATTCAATATAATGCAACAACTTGCAACCAATAAGAGTGCAATATATATATATATATATTAACCATTATAACAGAATCTAGTCTAACTTTATTATTAATTCTGTTATATAGGTATATAGGTATATAGATATGTATAATGAATAGGCTATATAACAGAATTTTTTGGTTAGCCCAGATTTTCATTATATTCATAGTTGATAGTAGTTATTATTGTTATTACTTACATGCATTTCTTTTTTTGATAAAATTTGATTAGTTATTATAATTTCAATATAACCCAATATTAAGTTGACTATGACTAAGCTGATTTTTTAAAAAATCAGCTAACATAGCTAGCTAAGTCAATAAAATCAACTAACATGAAATTGACTATAAACACTAAATTGCATTATGCATAATATTAGAATCATCAATGCAAACAAAAATATATTTGCATTTTCTATTTTATAGAAGTATAATTCAATCTAATTTTTTTTGTTTTTTCTTTTGGATACTACTGTTAATTTGAAAATTCATTGATCATACTATATAAATTAACTAATTTTTACATTATAATTTTGCTACTAATTATCATTATTTATATTAATGAGTAATACAAAACTTTTACCAGTATAAGAATTGAAAAACTAGTATTTAAATTAATATTGGTATACTAAAATGATTTTTATATATTGTAAGTATAAGAGATATTTTCTTTAAAGAGTTTTTTAATGCCTTATTTCTATAATTAACAAATTTAATTATAAAAATTAGTATAGAATAAGCAAAATTATTTCAATAATTTATTAGTAGAAAAAAGACTGCCTTTAAAATATTTTATTATAGAAGATTTTTGTAAAGAGCTATTTATCTAAGTAAAATTAGACTTTATAACTAGAAAATCTGTATTATATATAGCTTTATCAATGAATATGTACAATTTTGATATAAAATTTAGCTAATATTCAAATATATTATAGGTTACAGTATGATTTTCTAAAAACTACTTACCTAAAGTCTATTTACCTGACATTATATGAAGTGAAAATTTATTAATAAAATATACTTATAACTAACTAAATGTTAAATTGTCACTCTATGATATCAGGTAAATGGATTGTCAAGTAAGTAGTTTTTAGAAAATTGAGTAACAACTATATTATTTATTTTTAATACTCTGATAATGATGTTTTGGAAGAACAAGTTATATTGCTGTACAATTTTTCTTATATCAAACTAATAATTAACATTAATAATATTTTTAATTTGAAATTCTTTATAAAGTTATAATATGTTAAAAATATAACTAATCAGAAGATTGTTAATTTAACTCTGTGAATTGAATTCATATATATGTTCTTGTTTGTATATAACAATATTTGATTTTTCAAAACTCTATATTTTTTTAAACTTGTAAACTATAGTTTTTCTGATTTATTCTTTAAATTCTTTGGTCAAATACTACTATATTTTATATAAATTAATACTTATAAGCATTAATTTATATAAATATAATAATTGATTTTTAAATTTATTGGTTTAGCTTAAGACTATTTTCTGATGCTATATTTAAGACTATATTCTGAGGCTGTTATGTAACAGACTGTTACAAATAGATTTATATTTAAAATAAAAACTTCAGTTATAAATTCATTTCATGATTTACTTGCTGCCCAAGGTTGAGTTACACAATTTTTAACAGCTTTTACTAACAATTCTAATTTAAAACATTGCAAATTTTCTTTTTTATAATGAAATTCTTTTTTATAATATTGTTTGTTCTGATATCTATATAAAGATAAAACAAATTCAGGAATTTGACAACTCTGAGCTTGTAGTTTTTAATAATACTCATCAAGTTTCTAAAACAAAGCATTAAAACTTTCTAAAAATTGTTTTTCTACTATAGTTTCTTTTTCATTTAATTATCCACAATTTTTTTTTTTTGTAATACATGTATTGTTATATAATTTATCTTGTTTAGTGTTACCAGGTTTTAGAAGAGGAAGAGAATGTTACATAGAATTTTCTATCATAATATTAAATGCATTTGTATAATTGATTGAGTTAGTTGATTGAACAGATCCATCTTTAATTGTAAATCATATATGTGATACATTTCTTTCATCCTTTTGACATAACACTAAACTACTCTTAACTCCAGATGCAACCATATTGAACTGCTTATTTTCTACACAACGAACTTCAACTTTAACTATTTATCACTTTCATACTTGATATCAGCTTGTTGTAAAAGATCTTGAAACATAAGATAGTCATCTATTTCAAATAAGACATCTGATAATATTGTGGAAAGAATTTGAGACTCATGCTTAACAGTTACAAATAAGTACAACATTATCATTATAAATAAATATTCAAAAATTTCTAGCAAGTATATATATGAAAATATATATTAACCACTTTTAAAAAAAGTGATACATAGGCTAATTTGAATGAATTTTTTAAAAAAGTGATAGGCTAATTTGAATGAATTAATCAATTTTGGCTTTCACAGAACTTTTGTTTTTTTTATACGCCACTAACCCGCGTATAATTGTTGTAACCAACCAATTATTTGTTACGTCCATAATTATCAAGTTTTTTAAAAACTTTGTATTATTTCAGAAAAGTTTTAAAGCTTAAAACCATAACGTCCAAGATAAATACTTTATTTTAATTGTTTTGTTCTACGTATTCAGGATTCATAATAACGCCTTAAATTTATTCAAAGGTTCATTCACTTGATTTTCTGGTACGTTTTGCCTTTCCAACACTTAACATTGACTTCCTTGCCAATACATGATTTTCATGAGGTACAATACAAATTTTACTCAAGATCGATCGTTATGCATATTAGTTAAACATAGACTACAAATTATACAAAAAGTATGTCATCATGATGATCATAATGACAATTTAATGAATTACGTACGTACCTCTGCAGCACTTATCCCCGGCTCTTGTAACTATGTATCTGGTAGTTCTTATAACCCGTCCAAGGTTAATTTGAAAAAATTATTATAAAAACTTTCTGGTTAACTTTGTAATTTGTAGTTTTCAGATAGAAAATAAAATAAAAAAAAGCCACAAAGAATACTAAAATTTGATTGGTGTTTATTTTCTGGAGGGCAGCAATCTGAGGGGGAGGGGGATAACGTTAAACTAATAATTAACTTTAAACGGCCTATCTGATTAAGGCCGCTTGCAATTGAATTTTCACTTTTAGAACTCTTGGGTGTGGAGGGGGGGATAAAATTAAACGAACATATAGAATGACAAATATGAGACAATTTGATTGGTCAATGTAAATCAAGAGATTGGCGAGAGTTATCCAGCGTTTTGATTGGTTGTT
>CAJVQA010011229.1:0-10853 GCA_910591915.1 Cetraspora pellucida
TTAAAATAGACAATGACTAAAGTTGTACGAGTGGCTAGTTGTACACTCTTTCCATGATTGCCTCTGTAGCTGTTGTATACAATAGTTATATGCTGACTGATTATCAATAAACTCCTGGGTCGCAATTACTCGCCTTAACATTAAAAAAAAAATAAAATAACTTTTTGACTATTATTCTTTAAATATTATTAATAAAAACTATTTTTTTTTTTATTTCTTATTTTATTATTCTTTTTTTTTCATTTGAAACAGCAATCTTGTCTGTATGTTTTTATTAAGTAATATATGATTACATATTTTTTATATACAATAGTCTATCAACAAAAGTATATCTAATTATATGTATAACTTTAGTCATTATCTAATTAAGAGTTTTGCTCATAGGTTATTTACTAGATGTTATATCTATGACTTATCTGTAAGTCCTTTATTTAAACTTTCTAATTTTTCAATACATATTTTATATATATATAATGGTTATATTACTATTGTTGTAATATTGCAGGTTAGGACTATCTTAATTACTATTTATATCAAAGTACTATCTTATTGAATATTACTAAGTATTTATATTTTTTCGAATTTACTCTTAATACAAGCTTACTAAGCTAATACTAAGATTACCACTTAGATCCAATTTAGTGTATTTCATATTTACTAAACTGGTTTTAATATCAAAAGTGTTTGAATTTCAGTAAATTCATTTCTTTTTATAGCTTTCTTTTATGTTTACTATATCATCTGCTAGTATGCCTTCTTTTCATTTTTGATATGTTTATCACATCTCTTATATTAAGCACCAACTCTTCATATTAAAAAACTTTTTTTTGATAATTTCTTTATATACTGATCTTCTATTCATATAGACTTAGTCACAGAACTTTATGTATATTCATATGTTTTCATAGATTATAGAGTTTTTGACTTTATCTAGAATTGAATTATTAATCTTGTTTGTAGAAAGAAGAGCATTTAGACTACTAGACTATAAGACCTATCCTATCTTATTTTATTATTCTTTATATTTTATCTTTATTTTTTTTCTTTTTTTTATAATAATATAAAATAAAAAACTAGCTTTTTTAATTAATTATTTGGCAAATATTAGTTTTATATTATTGAAATTTAAAGACTATATACAGTATAGTTGTTAATGGTTTGATTATCAAAACTTTTCTTTCTTTAGTTATACTTTACAGATATTTCTAAGTTTTAAAGTCTAATAATCCTTATATAGGATAAATATTTTGTTATGTTTGCTTTATACATACTGAACAATAAGATTTAGTTTAAAAGCTGGTTCTATTGTGATATCTTATAGTGTTTAAAAGGTTATTGAATTTAAATTCTATTTGTTAAATATTTATTTCTTATTTTTGTTTATTTTTATTTATTTTATTTTTCTTTAAATAAAAGACTTTTACTTAGCATTCATGTTATTTAAAGTTTATTATAACTTACTAGTTTTTAGTAAATTTTATTACAGTATTTTACAATAGTTGTACTTTGTACAAAGAAATACAATTTGATACTAAATAGTAAAACCTATGATAAGTTCTTGTAATATATAAATTATAAAAATTAAAAAAACAGAAATCTATTTAAAAAACTGAAATAAAAAAATAATTTGAACTTTTAATAATGTTATTATAAAAACTAATTCTATAAAAATAAAATTAGAATTTATAAAATTAGATGATACACTAGTTTTTAAAAAAGAACTATTGTAACTAGCTAACTACTAAAGAAAAAGTTTATATGCTAGAGAATATATAAACTAAAAATATAATTATACTTATCTTTTTAGACTATTTGGACTAAAAACTTAATAGAACTTGAATTAAATACCAAAGTACTAAAAATATGTTATAAAATAAGTATTAAGATTAAGATGACTTTATAAATTCATAATGCTTTAATAATATACCTTAACTACAAGTATTAGTTTTAACTATAATATTACCATATTAGTAGTATAAATAAGATATAAAAGATTCTAAAAAGTTTAGTACAAAGTTAAAAGTTTCTTATATGAGTAAACTACTTTAAAAACTTAATGACTATGATATATTTTCATTAGTATCAATTAGGGTTATTAATAAATATAAATAGGCAAGTAGATATAAGAACTAGAATGTTTAAATAGAGAACTTATAAGCAGGTTTTAGATATAACAATTAGTATAAAACCTTTAGACAGACTACTTAAATTAGACAATAACTAAAGTTGTATAGGTGACTAGTTGTACATTCTTTTCATAGTTGCTTCCTGTAGTTGCAATACAACCATTAGCTAAATGTACTATCAATAAAATCTTGGATTACAAGTATTTATCTTAATATTTAAAAAAAAAAAAATTAAAACCTTTTTTAAATTTTTTTTTATCTTATAATAAAAAATAATTATTTTATTTATTAAATTTAAATAAGCAATTTTAAACCTTTAAATTATATATATTTATTTTTTTTTTAAAAAAAAAAGGTTCTTATCAAACTCAAATAATCAATAAACCCAAGTTTATATATCTTTACTTTTCAAGCTTTCTAAAAATCAATAACAGAATATTCAATACACCAAACATATATTTAAAAACCAAAACAGTTACAAAAAAAAACTGCCCCAACAACTACCAAAAATACTCAATTACAAAACAGTGCCAATTATAGCAAAATTCTTTTACTATGCCAAAAAAAAACTGGTTTGTTTACAATTTTAAAATTTTAATATCATACAGTGCTTAATAAGTATGTCTTAGTCTTATGGCACTAAAACTTGGCAAATTATTTAAACACAGTTGAAATATCGACATCGTGTAACCTTCATACTTTACCATAATGAGTATATATTTATAAAATATGTTTATAAAAATTTAATCGAAATAACTTCTGACATTATCATATACACTGTCCGGATAGTAAATATGGTTTGGAGTAGAATCTAAACAGTTGGTTCCATCAAGCGAGTCAAATTCAATGGCAAGCAATGAACGGGAGTGAGATGCAAAAAAATCTGCAGAAATTTCCCAATTCATAACTCCACGTAAATTTTTATCTATGACATATTTAGTTTTGAGCCTAACTACGTCAGGTGTATCATAAGATACCAATTCTTTTGTAATCGAGTCATAACTATAACTTGCTACTACTTTATCATCAAAAAACTCTTGGGCATTTTGAGGTGGTAGTTTTTTGTAATCAAAAACACCTTTTTCCCATGTTCCTTCACCAATTCCATCGAAAGGGTGACCAATGCCTTTTGTTTTGATGAACGAACGACCATACATTGGGATACCTACTACAATTTTTTGAGCTGGAACTCCTCGCGAGATATAACTGGTAACAGCTTTATCAACTGATAAATCGTCACCGTATAAATTTGCTTGATGACCAGTAACGGATGACCAAGAGCCTGCCATATCATATGACATTAAATTAAAGAAATCCAGATATTTACTCATATCTTTCAACCTCTTTTTGTATACGTTTGGTTCACATGGTACTGCAGCAGTTAGAAGAAACGGTATTTTTTCGCCAATCTTTTCAGCATATTTGTCCAATTCATGCCGAAACTCTTTACATAATTCTACATAATTATCCGCATCGGATTCAGTAGAAGGGTATTCCCAATCAACTAAAGCCAAAGAGAAACGAACAAATATTAATAATTTTATAACATTATCAATTAACACAGTGTGTTAGTTCAACATTTAAAAGAATCATTGCCAACTCACTGTCAATACCATCAGCACCAAGATCATACATCATCTTTATTGCGGAAGCGATCATTCTTTTTCTCTTAGAAAGATCTGCAGCAACTGCAGGAAAATTCGTCGACCAAGTCCACCCGCCAATTGATATAAGTACTTTAAGATGCCTATTATTCTTTTTTAATAGACCCAATTGTTTCCAATTGCCGTACAAATTGTTACCTCCTTCGTTCCAAGAATCACCGTCAAAATGTTTATCAGTATCTGCCCAGGGATCACCAAGTTTAACACTTCCATCAGCATCCAAATTAGCAAATGCATAATTAATGTGAGAAATTTTCTTCGCGTCGAGGTCTTTTACATTGAACTCACGGGCATAAATACTCCAACTTGTGAAATAAGCGGAAATAATGCGTTTAGTCATTTCCGGATGCGGTTCTGATGGCTCGAAATTTAGAATGGGGCTTGTGTGCGTGGGAACTGATGATTCTTGCGAAGGTTCTATTGGTATTGATTTTTCTAACCTACCGCTAAATAAGTATATTAAAGAAGGAATAGAGGTCCAAAGGGTAATGCCGATTGCGAGGAAAAAAAAAATAGTAATATAATTTATTTTGAATTCCCGCTTGTTCTGTAGCTGAGGAGTGGGCTGGTCTTCAGAGGTACTTAAAGGTGAATATTCAGCCATTTCTGAGAAAAGAAGTCATTTTTTTTTCATAAAATTCAGTCGAGAACAATCGGCAATTAAAAATATTGGTATCACAAGAGAACGCGTTTTATTGGAGTCTCACTTTGGTCACTACATTTGGAAAAAAAGGTTACGGATTATTATTAGCGTTCGACATCGAAATTACACGTGACGGTATGAGAATTTGTCACGTGAATTATTATTGGTAAGAAAATTCTCATCTAACTAGTTTTGATAAAGAAATAGCAAAATCATCTAATAGATAAACAATAAATACATCCGCTAAGCTTATAATTAAATGAACATTAACCCTAACTTTACAAGTAAAATTGTTGATACAACAATGTACTAATATCCATCGACATTTGGAAGTTAATATATATAAAATTGAGAAAACCTAAAATGTTATGATAATATGGATTTGAAACACTACCAAAAACGTAAAAGATAAATTTATTTTCTAATAAGTTGGACAATAATCTTAAGAAGTCCTAGGAATTGAATGAGAATGACTTGGAATAAGATTGTTTTGTACATAGATAGGATTTGCTGGGACAAGATTTCCCGGGGTTGCAAAGTATCCACCATCAGCAGTTGAATAAAGAGCCATT
Source organism: Cetraspora pellucida (assembly GCA_910591915.1). NCBI lineage: Eukaryota > Fungi > Glomeromycota > Glomeromycetes > Diversisporales > Gigasporaceae > Cetraspora > Cetraspora pellucida. The sequence continues at coordinate 5,006 of CAJVQA010011229.1, forward strand.
GAATTTCCGTAAGGTGTCGGGATAGCACCGTGAAGTTGAGGCTGATGGTATCGTAATTGTATTTCTCTATATTCTCTCTCAACACATTCACCATAAAGAACATTAAAGGCTATTGAGCTTACATGGTCTTTTGCATCATTCTTGTGCCAGAAAGCTATCTCTGGATTAAAGACTCTACCAGCTATTGTGCAGTCAAAAAGATAATTGCCTCTACCATCATCTCTCATTGAATAAACAGGTTGACCTAATTTATGCATTTGACAAAATTCGAGCAATAAGACACAAGGCCGTTTTGGTTGCCCATTACTTGCAAGTTCAGACTGTTTTCTATACCATTGAACCGATTTTGGGATTAGTTCTAAAGGGTGTGGTGTTATTTGTTGTGACATTTGTCGAGAATGAGTCACCATAACTCCATTTCCAGGTTGATTTTTTCCACCACCGAATTTAGCTTTTTGAGATGCGGCAACATGAGCCCGAATTAAATCTGTACGGATTAAAGCTGTAATATCAGACATTCTGAGAGAAAGATCTCTCATCGCAATGCTAGCAACTTCTTCTTTCGCTTGCTGTTTTTTTGGCCTTGCGGTCTGATTTTGATAAGTCTGTCCACAAAAATGAACTTGACAATAAAATTGTCCGGTTGTTGGGTCATGAGAGAAAGAATATACAGGAGGTGCGGTAGTTTTCAATTTTTGATGCATAGTGTTTAAAAAAGAAATTGGATTTATAAAAGGAGATTCGTCAACTTCTTCAGTTGGATCGTCATGATTTTGATAAATTCTTAATTGTTGGTTTTGTCCTGAAGCTGTCGCATGAGGCAGCTTTCCGTTTTCTTGTTGAGGTAAAGAAACTGTGGGCATAGAATTATTAGTTGACGAGTCGTCTTTTCCGTTGACCTGCTTTCCTTTAGAGAAAGTATCACCACCTTCCTGAGCTGAGGAAAACATTGGCTGAGTTCCCAAAGCATTTAGAGAGCTGTCTAACGAGGACGAAGACATAGTTAAGTAATAAAAAAAAAAAAAAAAAAAAAGTAATTCCTTTTTCTTGGGTCAAAACAAGTTATTAAAGGATATTTTGAGGCGGCAAAATCAAGCTCTTTGCAAAACCTGTAGTGCATTCACATAATTCCGCCATATATCACTCGAACCATTGTACTTAGGGTCGTGATGGTTACACAACCAATCATAAGTCAGAAATTATAACAAGACTGATTTCGTGATTGTGATCATCACGACCACGGCAAATATTTCACGAGTCAATTAAAAATTTATGTACGGGGAAAATAGCACAGGATTAACGGTTATATTGTATTTGTGATGTTTAAGTCGAACTATAAATAAGTTTTTTGCTTTTTTTTTTTTTTACATATTATGTATATATCAATCGATCATTCCAATATGAGATATGAAATAATGAAATTAATGAATTGGTTACTCTCTTACCACGCATAACGGTAAGAGAATTTTGCAAATATATATAATTTCTCACAGTAATGCATTTCTCAAAGGTTCAAAAGTAACGCTATGGATATAAATCATTTCGGATTTCGCAGCTTGATCAAATATCTACTTCCTCTTCCGTATCTTTTTCATCTCGATCTCGAACAGGCAATCTGATCCTTCTTACCTCCCTATCTTTCGCTTCTTTAACTTCTTGAGGATATATATAATTAGTAGGCCTTTGTTGTTTTCTCTTCTTTTTTATATTAGGTCCTATTTGTTTATTGTAGCCAGACTTAAGATCATCCGAACTTGATGATGTGTCATCAACCAACCCAACGGCCTGATCCGAAATTAATATAAATTTTAATAAATCTTACAAAATAAATTCATATAGGACACATATTGAGTTACAAGTACCTTCTCAGAAGTCGCACTGCCACGTTTGATTGGAAAAAATAATTCAATATCAAATGATTCTTTTTTTTAAAAAAGAAAAATCACAGTCGCAAGCGAAAGGGTCAATTGATTCAGAAACACGCGATTTTATTAATCAAAATTTAGACATTAACCTTGATAGAGAAAACAATCGTTCTTCACGTGTAATTTCTGATCGCTTCTTTTTATCGTTTGCGGCCCTTAAATAACCGTCAAACCCACGAATTAAGTTTCCTCCTGAATGAGTTTCTTCCAAATAAGATCCTTCAAAATTCCAGATATGCTTCTCGATTGTTTTCTGCATTGTTGCGTTCAACAATATTCGGGTGGTTAACCACGAGTATAAAAAAGGTTGGCTCTTTACCAATTTTGAGACAAACTCACTAGGCTCTTGTCCACTTGTTTCTTGCGAACCAGTAAATCTTTGAGTTCCGCTTCTGCTTCCTCAAGTTTTTGTCTAGTGACATTTGATGACTATAAGAAAGTACATAATATATCAGACAATGCATAAGTGGAGGTGCTAAACGAAAATAATTAATAATATTCACTACGGGAAGATCCTCTTTTTTAATGTTCGACATAAGTAAATGTTTCAATAAATTTACTATGTCCTCAACTTTAATAGGTTTATCATAAATTTACTAATCACATGAAAAATAATGATAAATATAGTACGATAATCATGATTTTATTCTTATCACAATGTCACTTCAAAGGCTACGATATCGACCCCGACGTCCTTTTTGGCAGCTTCCTCAACATCGATTGCCAGTTTTATCCCTTTACAAAACGCTGCTCAGATTATCCAAAACATTCACCAGTGATATTCACAGAAAATATTTATATTTTACTATTCGTGAAAAATTTAGATCTAGGCGTTATGAAACTTCGGTGATTTCAACTATCGAACATTTGAAAGAGGCACAAGAAGTATGCTCGTGACTTTATACAACTTTGTGGTTTAACTGATTATATAATCTCTTAGAATGCGTACTTTTAGTGTCGGCTCACTTTACAAAAAGCATTGCGAGGTGATAAAGAATCCTTTCAACATATTGATGACTTGGCTTGGGGTAGGAAAGGAAGGCTCAAAGAAGTATTGGAAATAGTAAGTTTGTAGATTAATTTCAATATTTCATAATGTGTCGGTTAAATATACATATTGAACCAATTTTCATTTACAGATTAAAAAGAAAAAATGGAATAAACGGGTACAATAATATTTCTTATCAATATTATATTTTATTAAATCTTTTTTTTGCTAATACAATTCATAGTCAAAAATTCATAAACTAGTTTATGATACTCGAACTGCTCAATCACGTATGATTGATCCGCATTATGCGTACAGAATTCCTCTAGATCCACGTTTATATAAGCCACGAAGGGTACGTTTCTTTCGAAAGAAAAGGTGGCCAAAAAAAAAACATAAATGGCGTGAAGGGCTTGTGAGATATACAATAGTCACGCAGTTAGGATATAAGCTTCAGAGAATAAGAGGATGGCGTCAACCAGCCTGGATTTCTATGATGATGAACAAACGCATAAGACAACATCAAAAACGAATTGACAGATATAGAGAGTTGGAATCTTATCTCGAGATGGTTAAGGGAGAGGAACTGATGTTGAATACTCTGAATTCTAATTCGGCCAAAGAAATAGAAGGATTTGGTAAGATATTTATAACCTATTCACTTTATGTACTTTTTTTTATTCATGTTTCCTTTTCACCTTTTTATCAGATAAACTTATTCTGCAAGAAATGAACGATAGCAAAAAATTACATGAGAAAATTATGAAAAAAGACAAATTGGATGACAACTTGTGATCAAAAAATTATTTTTATATATGTTCAATGTTAATACTAAAAAGAGGTTTGGATTTTATCTCAAAACTTGCTATAAGTATTATAGTTGCAGTAATTATTCGGAGCGTGGCGGGGGATATTATAGGGGAGTAATAAACCAGATTTCGTGTGTTTATGTTCACACCTATTTTTAGATTATATCAACCAATATATTTTACTTTTATTTTTAACTACGCTCCGGATATCTAACAGTATTCGTTTTTCCTAGCTTTAGCTAGGATACAGTAAGTAATGTGCGTGGACAAATGTCCAATAAAATTATTGGACATGGACATATGGGATATTTGCCTTGAAAATGACCTTACGGGACTATGAGATTTAATGAATAAAAATCAAATTTTCTAGCCATTTTGTAATCCAATTTAAATAAACTTTTTTTTATTTTGTAAAGCTTAGCGAGTTCTACAAAATAAAAAAAAAGTTTATTTAAATTGGATTACAGAATAGCTAGAAAATTTGATTTTTATTCATTAAATCTCATAGTCCCGTAAGGTCATTTTCAAGGCAAAGATCCTATATGTCCATGGACAATGTCCAAGCACATTATTGGCTGGTCGGCAAAAACCTAATTAGGCAAAAAAATTTTAATATGAAAAATTTTTAAAGCACTAAAATTTCCCGAAAAACTTGCATTAACAAAAATTTACCTACTAACAATCTATGTTTTTGAAGCACGTTTTTCTGGAAACCAACCGCGGATATGCTGTGCATCAAATTAATGTTCATATTTATTGACAACATAGCATTTACTATATAGGTGTATTTATTGACTTTAGGCATTGTTTTAGATTGTTTAAATGTGTACAGTTGATGTAAACATACCTTTCATTTGTTTATAATACTATTTATTTGCTTATCAACATAAACTGTTCACATTCATTAAGATGTTTATGTTATTAATAATGTAGAGTATAGTAGCATTAATATATGTTTTTATATAGAATTTTTAATATTAAGATTAATTAAGTTTAAAAAAATTTTTTTTTTGGTGTTAAGGTGATCTTCTTAGTCTTTTGATTTTTATTAACAACTTATTGGTAATGTGATTCTATGAATTACTATATCCTTCTTTGAGGTAGTTCAAGAAAGGTAATGCAATACTAATAACTTTACTTTATTTTACTAAGAGAAGATAAATCTTGCTTGTAAGAATTATTCTAGAGAAAGAGTATCAATACAGTTTATAGTTAAAAGTTGTTTATTAAAGTAATAACAAGAAAGGTTATTCTTAGGTTTTTGTTTTTAAAAAATCTCAAGATGTATTTATAATATTAAAGGGAAGAAGAATGTTTGTTACTTAATTGCATTTGGAGAATTTAGCAGGGTTTATATATCTGTAAACTAAATGGTTAAGTTGCCAAGTAACTAAGCAATTAAGTGATTAAGTAACTAAGTGACTAAGTAACTAATTGATTACTAAGTAACTGGAAGGTTCTAGCATTAATAACTAATGATTACTAAGTGATTAATTATTAAATGATTAAGCAACTAAGCAGTTAAGTGACTAAATGACTAAGTGATTACTAATTAACTAAGAAGTTCTAGCAACTATTAGTAATAATAATAATAATACAATAATAGAATAACTAATACTAAATAATAATAATAAAATAATAATAATGACTAATAATAATAAAATAATAATTTATTCTATAATATTTCCATTCTCTTTAAAAATTTATTCTATAAATTTTATATTCTAATTGATTTAAGAAGTTGAATATACTCATCATCTAACAACTTGATAATATATGTCACAGTCATATACTTCAACTGCAGGATTATTTCTTTTGGTCAAAACTTAAGAACTTTATATATTCTGAGAGCATCTTTTCAAGTATTTTTTGCTCTTCTTGTTACTTGAGTATTTTGAATAAGGTCTTTAATCTCCAAAGGATTATTAAAGGTAGGGTATACATAGATCATTTTTATATAGTAATGTATGGTATGTTAAAATTTTCATCTAAAATTGATATATGCTACTAATAAAACTTTTTAATTTTTTAATTAATTAATAAAAAAAATTTATAATATTATAAATAAAATTATTTATCTATTATGATAAAATTTTGAAGTATTGTATTATTTTAAAAAAATATAC
>CAJVQA010011230.1:0-10853 GCA_910591915.1 Cetraspora pellucida
AATAGGCATGACTATGTATATTATTGTTGATTAATAGATGCAACAATTTATTATTTATTATTTATTCTTTGTTAATAAGTGCAATAGTGTATATTATTTATTCTTTGTTAATAGGTGCAGTAGTATTTATTATTTATTCTTAGTTATTTATTTATAGTTAATAGATGCAGTAGTATAAATCAGATAATATTTATTATTGGTTAATAATAAGCACTGGTTAACTATAACCAGTAACTATTAACAGTTATCTGGTTAACTATAACTAGTGATTATTCATAGTCATCTGGTTATAATTAACCAGTAGCACAAATTAAAAATGTTCTAATTATAAAATATACTTAGATTTTTTTAATATGCAATATAGTATATTGACTAAATAAGAGAAAAGTATATAAGTTAAAGCTCTATTTATATGATAGTACAGGTTATAGTTTATTAAACTTAATTCTTAAAAAGTTTTTAGAAATTGAGTCTGCTAAACTTTAAATTACAAAACTTTTTTTTAAATATTTTATATTTGAACCTAAACTTGTTTATGAACTTTGAACCAAACCCAAACCAAATTTATTACATTGTTCAAGTCTAGTTCAGGTTCAGGAATTACAAGTTCAAGTTTAGATTTATGTCTGAAATTAGTAAAATTTACTGTTTGAGTTCAGTTCAAATTTGGATTTGATCTGAACTGAACTGAATCTGAACTGAATATAGGAACTCTATCTAAAACTAACCTTTAATCTTAACTTTTAATTCTAAAAAATATATATAATATTTAGTAGTTTATTTTTTATATTATAAATATTTTATCATTTTAATTATATTTTATTTTAATTGTATTTTGTTTTAATTGTATTTTATTTTCATTGTATTTTATTTTAATTATATTTTATTTTAATTGTATTTTATTTTAATTATATATATATATATTTTATTAAAATAATTTCTTTAGTTTTTTAACTTTTATTAATAACTTTTTTGATAATATAATTTAATAAACTACTAAAAAAGAGTATATAATTAATCACACATATAATTTCTTTATATTACTATTTAAGAAGTTTGTCTAAAAGTTTTTTACTAATTGCTATACCTAATACTCTTGCTTGGATATTCTACTTTAAATCCTCTAAACCTGCAATTTGTTAATTTTACTAAATATATCCAGATACCCAGATCATTGTCTCAATATTACAACTATTTTATTCTTAAGATAAACCTTTTAGAGCCTTTTGTACTTATTTTTACAACTAAATTAATATTATTATAGCAGAACTAATATTTGTAGTTAAGGCTAACTATTAAACTGTTATAATCTTGTAGAGTTTACACAAATCTTAGTATCTATTTTATAGCATATTTCTAGTACTTTAGTATACCTCTGTTTTTTTATCAGACTTTCAATCTAAATAGCTCATATAAAACTATAATCAGTATATTAGTATATCAGATAGTCCAATATTCTTTTTTTTTAATTTGTTTTGGCAGCCTAATTGATAGTATCTTTGAAACTTTCTTAACTTAAAGGCTTTTGCTTATTTAAGTACTATAACCTTAATATCTATTTTTAGTAGTCTAGTCTTTATAGTAGTATCATTAAAGATTTAGTTATCTTTTTACTTAAGTCTTTCCAAATGAACTTCTTGTTACTTAATTTTAATAGATTTACATAGGCACAAAAAGTTATCTAGTGTTTGCAGCACCTAATTGTCAGTTTGCATTTCTCTGTATAATACTTACACAGATGTCTTATAATCTGTCAGTTATATTAATGTAATTATCATTACAAGTATCTTAATTCAATTATTGATAATAGTTGTTATAATACAAATATTATATAGGTAATTATTCAAATTTTTGCTATTAATAGAATTTTAACACCCAACCTATTACTTGGAAAGTTAACAATCTGACTACTTTATTAGATAGCCATACTTCATTTTAATTATATTTTATTTTAATTATATTTTATTTTAATTTATTATAATCAATAAATTACTAAAAAGTAGATTATAATATATAAATAGCATAAAATAAACCCTAAATTCAGATTATCAAGTTAATACATATTTACAATAAGAGCAGAGTGTAGTTCAAAATTTTTGAATTCAAATTGCAGATCATTTCTAATCTGGCACTAAAATCTAATAAAATTTAAATAGAAAAATAAAATAATTTCTACATTTAAATAAAGATATCTTAATAATCACTTAATAAAATTTAATAAAAAATTTTTTATTTAAATTCTACAAATTTAGATAAAAATTTTTTTTTCAAATTTGGTCAGATAGTTATTATGATATCTTTACTCAAAGTTAAAAAAAATTCAAATATATATCAAAATAAAAGCTATACTGAATTATTTTTAAAATCTTAAAATATTTTGACAACTACCTAACTGAATTTGATAAAAATTTTTTTATTTAAATTTTACAGTTTTGTAAAATTCAAATAAAAAAATTTATTAAATTTGGTTAAATAGTTACTGAGATATCTTCACTCAAAGTTATAAAAAATTTAAACTTTATATCAAATATATTAAATTATTTTTAAAATTTAAGTGAAGATATTTTAATGATTACTTAACCAAAATTGATAAAATTTTTTATTTAAATTCTATAGATTCATAAAATTTAAATAAAAAATTGTTATCAAATTTTGTTAGATAGTTGCTGAAATATCTTCTTTTAAAGTTAAAGAAAATTTAAAATGTTTGTTTAAATAGTTGCATTAAATTATTTTTAAAATTTAAAAGAAGATATTTTAATAACTAAAAAAACATACTTTTTTAATAGTTAAATTTTAGGTTTTGTAATCAATATATTAATATATTTGAAATATTAATATTAATATCTATATCTTATAAAAATAACAAACAAAATGTTTTGTTTAAAATTACAAAAAAATTTTAGTAATTTTTTGTACAAAAATAATATATACAAGTTACTAAAATTGCATGATCTATAAAAATCAAAAATCTTGAATTCAGCTTTTTTTTAATGAATTAAAAATAAAAAGCAATTAAACTTTACTATTAATATATATAATATTAACATATAAAATTTATAATAATTAATAATTATAATAAATAATAAAACTTTTTTTAAACTTATTAAAAACAAAAACTAACCAAATGATTAATACTTAATATAAAAACTACTAACTGTTTACTATATAGAAAATTGATTTTTTAAAAAATAGATCAAGTTAGTAACTTTTTTATTTGATTTATAAAAATATAATTTATAGCTTTGCATTTCAGATTTTATTATATTTTAAATTGTACTATAATTTTTTAATATCTTTAATAACAGTAAAAATATTTAATTTATATTACTAACTATATTATTAATATATTATATATTATTAATAAATAATTCTTCTTTAAGGTGGTTTACTAAATACTTCAACTCATCTACTTTGGCTTTATATTGCTAATAAAGTTTAGAATCAACTATCTTATTATTATTATTAGCAATAAAAATCAGTTTAGATTATATTTTTAAATTAAAATTAAGTATAAGAAAAATAATATTTGGTTTATTATCATTTTAAATAAAAAATAAATAATCTGTTTATTATTTAAAATTTTTGTAAATAAGTCAGATTCTTTTTGAATTATGTTTTTTAGCTTTTTAATTGCATAATAAACTAAGATGTTTGCAAATAAGAAATTAGTTGCAAAAAAATAAAGAACAACTGCATATTCAACAATTTAAATCAATTGTATAGTATACTTTTACATTATTATTAATTAATTTTGTAGCAAGTTGATTCTAATTTTTTTTGAACTCTTCAAATTATTTTGGTATTACTTGACCAAATTGCATTTATTAAAAATAGTTAATTTGATTAGGTAAAATATAAAAAAAGATTAATTCTACTAGATAATCTAATTATAATCAGTTAGAATAATAGAGATAATAATGTTTAAATACTTACTAGTATGTCTTAATTATTATATTAAGTTTTAAAATAGGTATTGTTACATGTATTAAATATATTTAAAGATATCATTATAATATTTTATACTATGAAACATACAGATATTATCATAATAGTACTAAATTATTTTAATATAAAAATTATATATTTTATATACTGCAATTTTTCAAATTTTTGCAAATATTAGAAATTTACTACTAGCATTAACAAGAATTTTTAAATGTATATTAAAATGCTTTTTAATTAAATTCATTATTTGGTCTTATAGATTTAATAAATAAATTCTATTCTTTAAATTGTAATACAGACAAATTTGTTTGTGTTAATTTTTTTAAAATTAATTTTTATAATAAAATTTTAACAATTAATTTTAATAATATATTTTCTAAGCAAAAAATGTTTTTAAAAACCTACTTTATAAACTTTGTTAAGAAACTTTTTAATTTTATTAAAAAACTTTTAAGCAATTAAAGTTTAAAGATTGTATAACATTAGAATTTACTATTAAAATATTTTTCAAGTTTTTTAAAATTTTATATATTTTGAAGCTAAAAAAAAATTTTGCTTTTAAAACAAGTATTAATTTTTAGAGAATTTCTAATTTTCATCAAGGAAAAACCACTGCCTAATCATGTAATTACAAGTTACACAAAATTTTATTGTAATAATCAATAAAATATTATATATATATACTAATGCATATATATGTTAAATTATAAATAGATTAGTGACACAATCAGATTAGCCCAAATTATGGATCAGCTTTTATCAGATTTAGGTCAGCATTAAGAAATAATAACAACTGATTATATTATAGCAAAATTATCATCTAGGCAGCTTTATTTAATAAGTAGGCTATAGTTTTATAGTAAATTTGAAATGATTTTAGGTAAAATTAGTCAATACTAGCTTATTCTGATGTATTCCAATCTATAATTTAGACAAATCTGCTAAATTTTGGTTGTGCTGATATTGATAAGTTAGTTATACAAATTCTAAAGTATAAAAATATAAAAAATTAAAAAACACTTATATTCAATATTTTGAATATAAAACTATTATTTACAAAACTATAACAATCTAGCTCTAAACAAATAGCAGAACCTAATACTCACTAAATAGCAAAACCTAATACTAACTGAATAGCAGAACCTAACTCTAACTAAATAGCAAACTCTAATATTAATCAAATATCAAAACATAATTCTAACAAAAAGCAAAACCTAATACTAACTGAATAGCAGAACTAATTTTAACCAAAAAGTAAAACCTAACCATAATCTGGTAAACTATAACTATAGGTAAACTAGCAACAAATAAAGTAAGCTAACTATATTCAAGTGTAATTAAAGATAGAAAATCTATTTTTTATATATCAAACTTTATAAATATCAATACACAAAAGTATATATATAACAATAATACTTACTAAACAAATTACTGAATTATTTTAATTTGGTAATAAGCAAATAATTAATACTTATTACAGTACTTATCAAACATAATACATATGAGGGTGAATTAATAGAAAAGAAACAAATCATTTTAGTAAAATTTTTTTAATTTTTAAATTTAAATAACTCAACAACTTTTAATCAAATTTGCTAAAAATATTTTTATTTTAATCTTGAAATTATATAAAACTAAAATAAAAAAAAATTTATCAAATTTAATAAAATAGTTGTTAAGATATTTAAGCTTAAAGTTAAGAAAACTTTTACTTGGAAAAAATTTGTCTCTTTTCTATTAACTTCCCTCTATATATATGTATTGTATATATATATATATATATATACTATATATATGTATTCGAATAAATTAACAAAGCATATCAAATTAAAACAAGCTGTATTTTTTTCAATTTTGGTGCAGATAGCATATATAATATAATACATAAACCTATATAAAAATAAAACTATGCTATATATGAAATTCTAATTAACACTTATAATTTGCATGTACCTTTATTGTGTCTCTTATCTTCATAACTATTAACACTGATTAATTTTATATATTGCTCTATTGTATTCCTTATTTCTACAATTTTGGCATGTTTTTTTATTGTTTTTGATTTTGTGTTTATTAACAATTTCAGAAGTTTAGAAATTTACTTCTTTTTTAGCATATTGGTCTTGAACCTCAACACTACTTTTTGCTCTTCTGAATGGTCATTCTTTTCATGTACTAACTACAGAATTCTTAATATTATATTTAATATCATTCATTATTATATTTATTTGTTAATTTTCTTTGTTCAATATAAATACTCATCAATTCATTGTATGAATTTGTCATGATTGCTATATCAAGAGCCTTTTTTATGATACCTTGTGCTTTACTATACTTTTGTTATGTATTATTGACTTTTCTCAATGTTTGACTATAAACTTTCACATTTTGAACTTGTTTTATATAATCAAATTTATATACTAGAGATTTAGCAACATTTTTATCCAAATTTATATACAAAGTAATTAAAGATTGCTACCAAATATTATTACTATTAACAAAATTATCTTTATACCAATGTGTTGCAATAAGCCTAATATAGAATAGTGTAAAACTTTATAAAAATATTGACAAGAATATTCATGAATTATAATCATATTATATATACATCAATAAAACCCATCTGTTAACAATATAATGTAATTATTTCTAATTCTATAAAATATAACTACTTGCCAAATTTTTATAACTTGATCATATCTGATTGTTGATATAATGTCAGCAAGGCATATTTTAGTAACTTTGTAATTATTTTCTTGTGCTTTCTCAATATTGTTAACATTTACTTGTTTTTATTAAATATGACAAAATATTTAGTATAGTATAAATAAGAGGATCTGATCAACTTATTAACAATCACTATATAGACACTACATTTTATCAACAATTATTTATCAAGTATACTGACAGTTTATTTTACTGAAGCTCATTTTATTGACAAAATAATTCTAGTTATTATACTAAAGCTTATTTCATTAACAAAATAATTCTGATTATTAATATTAAGATCAGGTTAGAATTATAGTTAAAATTAGTACAATTTATAAAAAAAAAACTTGGTAAAATGAGCTTTAGTAAAATAAACTGCTAGTAAAATAAACTTGTTGGTAAATAATTATCAATAAAATGTAGTGTTTATAAAGTAATTGTTGACAAAATAATACAAACCCATAAATAAGATGTTAAAACAAAGTTAATATTTAACCTGTATAATAAAATTAATAACTGTATTATCTATTCAAAAACTATTATAATAGAAGCACTTCTGTATTTGTTTATATACTACAAATATTATTACTAGTAAAAGATATTGCGAAACAATCTTTTCAATAGATTAAAGTAGGTTTTTAATATAGTTAGAATAGAGTGTAATGACTTAGTGAAGTGGATAAGTTGTTATACCTCCAAGTGATAGGTTGTAAGTTCAAAACCCACCAATAATAAAATTTGAATAATCACTTATGTAATATATAAATGGTATTATAGCAATAACATTTTGTTAATCAGTTAGAATAGGATACCTGTAACTATAGTCACATTAGCATGACTAGCAGGTCTGGGGCATCTGTGTAACCTGTTACACAAATGAATGCAAACTAATACCAGGTAGTACAAATCTAAAATAAGTTCTTAGTCTGTGTAAATCTGTAAAACTAGGAAGCCAGAGTTCACTTAGAAATTCTAAGCAGAGAGGTAACATGAATCTTTGATAGTACTACTGTAAAAGCTAGACCTAGGAAATGGATACCAATATAAAGAATTCAAGCAAGCAAAAACCTCAGATAAGAGGTACTATCAATCAGGCTGCCGAATTTCAGACTGAAGAAAAAGAATATTAAACTAGTCTCAATATACCAAAGACAGATCATAGTCTTTTCAGACTATTTGAATTAGGAGTCTAGGTTTAAAGCAGAGGTATACTAAAAGTACTAGGGATATGCTATAAAGTCAGTACTAGGGTCTAGGTAAACTCTATAAGAGTAGCCTATGTTAGTGTTCTAAAAATAGATAGATAGTTAACAATGGATGGCCCTTTGCACCTTAGTGACAGATAACATATTCTAAAATGTGTAATGGCCTAGGAACTAGTACAAAAAGAGTAGGTAACTATACTGCTTAGATAGTATATCAGTTAGATATATATGGAGGGTAAGTTAGAGATTCCAATATGACAGAGCAGATGATCAGAAAGTTTAAATAGATAATTTTCTAGTAGGTTATAGGTATAGCATCTAGTGTAAAACCTTAGGACAGACTACTTAAATAGGCAACCAAAAGTTGTACACATAACTAGCTGTACTTTCATTTCTGTAAAAATAGTTGTAATAGCTAACCTGATATAAAGTCAATAAAGTATTACCACAATTATAGCCTTTAACAAAAAAAAACAAAAAAAATAGGTAGAAAACTGACTGTAGAAATTTGTTCTTTGTATTCTTTAACTCTCACATATTATGCTTCTTTATTAAGTAATTCCTGGATTTCCTTTGTTAATTTCAAAAATGATAAATTTGACTTAACAGAATCATAAATTTTATGATTGAGACTTTCTACCTATTAAGTGCTATTTGCACTAGCTGTAAACTAATTATTTGTATAGCAGATAGTCCATTTATATTTAAATAAATCCAATTGTCTTTTAATATAATCATTGATTGATAAATATTTTATTTTTAAACTTTTCTATTAATTTTCAAAAATGCTTAAAACTAATATATTTCTATACTTAAAAAAGTTTCACAAAACTTCTTGATTTCTAGTAAACCTAGTTTATTTTTAGAATTTTTTTTAAATTAAGATTAAGATGGAAAATATGTAAACAATGAATAAAATCTGAAAATTCTATACTTATTGCACTAATTATCGCTGGATCAAAATCAGTGAATATGACATTCGGTATTAAATTTTTTGTGTATTTTTTAATATTTTTAATACTCAAATAAAGCTATTTGTCTTATCTCAAGTAATGCAGTTGCAACAAGCCATGTTTGATTACAATTGTTAATAATGACAAAGAAACAAGCTATTATATTATACTTATTAGTATGAGATGTTATATTAAAAAAAAACATCATGATAATGAGTTCATAAAATTTATTGTTCAAATGACAACTATACTAATTCACAAATTAATGCTTATTTTTTTCAAATTTTGCCTCTACAAACCAACACAAATTCTTAGCTCATAGTAAATATAAATGCCTCATAAGATTTGATGCATCAAATTCGACTCTTGTTACTAATTTTTTTTTGGCTGCTAGAATTGCATTATAGAGTGCCTTTTGATAAACTTTTCTTTTAGAAAATTTTTTTTTTAAAAAACACCTAATACTTTGTGCACTAGTTATACTATAATGTATACAGAATTCAATAAACTCAACTATCTTATTACCAAGCTTACAATATCTAGCAATATTAGTTATAAGTAAAGGTACTATCAGATAATTATGCTCATCTATAATGGTAGTGAAAGTAATTATTGATGTACTTTTTAAAAGATTTGCATTAACTCTTTACTTACAATCTGTTAATCTTAACTGTTAATTTCTTTAATTATTAGGATTCAACACTTTCTTCACTTGATATTTACCTACACAACTACACTTTCAACTAACTTTTCTTAAAATTTTATTATTATTTTCTATTGAGTTTCAGTTTTTCTTTTCTAAATACTAAAACTCTTCTCTAATCTGTATATATATAAGAAAGTTTCAATGTCATTTTAGATATAAAAAAACTGGTCTAAAGTATTTTAAAAGAAAAAATATTAAAATTTATTTAATGAAAAGTTATAAATACAGTTAGCTTTTTTAAATACAACCTCTCTAAATGCAATGTCTTTCTAAATGTAATCTTAATTCTTGCTCAAACTTATCAAGACCTCTATAAATAGAAAATTTTATATCATTCTCTAAATGCAAGCTAAAAAAAGTCTAATTCCTATGTGTTGTATTTAAGAAAATTTGACTATACTTAACTAAAGTTATTTTAAGCAAAAGAACATCTGATTCTTTAACAGAAGAGTTTGTATTATATATTGGCTTATAATTTATATCATTTGTATTACATATTGGTTTGTGACTTATATCATCTTGATTATTCTTAATTATTACTTTATTTATTACTTTATTAGTTATAGCACAGATAGCTTTTGTATAGCTAAATAATTTCATAACTAAAAAAGATATAAAGAATTATAAGTTAGTATGAAGTTAATTATACTATATACTTACAATTATTTAAAGGCATATATATTATTTATATTCATCTGATCTTATTTTCTTTTGCTTTTGTCTTGAGTTTTAAAGTACTTACATTGATTGTACTTGCCATTTATCAAGATAAAACCAGAAAATTATATATATGTATTTATATTACTTGTACTGATTTATCTAAATGAAAAAGAAGTTTGATTAAACATATAATCAAACTTCTATTTATTTATTTACATTAAATCTTCAATTACTCCTTATATCAGTCAAAATATATTTATGTACATAAAAACATATATATAAAAGTATATGTATAATAGAATATACATATTATGTAGCATATTATTACTAGTGATTTCCTCTGGTTAATTATAGTTATTATCTAATTTTTATATATAAATTACTAAACTTGTAATAATTAAAATTGTAATCTTTTATATAAACTAAAAAGTTGTATTAAAAACTATAAGTTTAAAATTAATATTTAAAAGTCTATCATAGATAAACTAAAAAAATTCTTTTAAAAAAAATTTTTTTGAAATTGTATATTTTTAATCTATAAGTAACTTAATTTTTTTTTTTATAATTTAAAGATAAATATTGCAAAAAAGTAATTCTTATTTTTTTTTTTTTTTTTTTTTTTATAATGCCAAATCGTAACCTATATTTTATTAGCTTTTTGCATTACTATTA
>CAJVQA010011231.1:0-10852 GCA_910591915.1 Cetraspora pellucida
CTGCCTTAAAATCCCAAATCACTCTGTATTTTGTTAAAGTCTTGTGTAGACTTTTGTATAGAACCTGTCAAGTTATAATCATCATACTATAGTTGAGCAGCTTCTGTTATTGCTGTAATTAAAGAAAAAACTACAGGTTAACATCATATTACTGATTTTAAGAACTTATCTTGTGTTTGCACTGTTCAATGCTGGTTTGCATTTCTCTGTGTAACTCTAGCATTGCACAGATGCCCATATACACTGATGTAACATAGATGGTTTCCAAATTTTTGCCATTGGTAGGTTTTGAACACCCAACCTACCACTTGGAGGGTTAACAACTTATCTACTTCATTAAGTCATCACATCCTTTAATTATAATAGTTAAATGAAAGGAGAATAAAAATTAAAAAGAGTAAAAACTTTAAAGGAAAAAAAGAAAGAAGTTGAAAAAAAAACTAGTTAAAGTTCAAACAGAAGATATGTAAAAATAAAAAGTGATCTGTAAATACAAGACATAGTAAAATAGTTAAGAGATAGAAATACTACTAGATAAGAAGAGAAAAACTGAGACAGAACCAGTTAGGTTCTAAATAAAAGATATGTAGAAATAAGAAATAACTTCAGATACAAAATATAGAAGAATAATTAGAAGATAAAAATACTAACACAAAAAAGGAAGAAAAAAATGTAACAAAAAGAAAGATAAAATCAGATACACAAATATAATTAAAAACAAAACAAATAGAAAATGTTTTAGACCAAATTTTAGATAGCTAAACTGATTAGAAAACATAATTTAGTATAAAAGAAGGCCTGGCTAACTGCTTCTGAAGATACTTTTGTTGAACTTATAAATACAAATAAGGAGATTAGAAATTTTCTGTAAATAAAAAAAAAATTTTTAAAGAAAAAAAATAAAATACAGTATACCTCAATATAATGAACCTTAATAAACTAAATATGGCATTATAACAAAGATTTTTTTTAGCTAAAATTTTTTATTAATAAATTAATCTCGATATAATGAATTTAATTATAAAACCTTGTTATAATATATAACAAAATAATTTATTTTTTGTTTATAACAAAATTACTTGTTATAATGAATACCTTTATATAATGAATTATTAAATGAGATATGAAGCATTTGTGTAACATTATTAATCAGTATAATATAAAAAAAAGTTAAAATTCTCATGTCTTTCATTTAACAAGTGCAGTAATGAATACTGATACAAATAAGTGATAAAACAATAATAGTAATAGTGAAGCTCAAAAGAAAAGAAGAGTTATTTTAACCAACAAACAAAGATATGATTTATGTCTTCAAAAAAAGAACAAACCTAGTATTAAAAATTATGACCTTGCTGCCAAATATGGTATCAGTGAATCAACATGTAATAAAATTTTAGCAAAGTCAGATCATTGATTATTGATCAATTTAGTTCAAAAGATGCAACAAATAATAGAAGCAAAAAACTGTTTTTGTTAACATTAAATCAGCAATAGCACTTTGGGTAGAACATGTTATAGGTAATAAGCAAATATTAACAGGCTATCTTATTCAAAATAAGACAAAAGAATTTGCATTATTACTGAATAAAGATAAATTTAATATTTCAAATGACTGGTTATATAACTTTAAGAAAAGACATAATATTAGTAAGTATAAAAGGCAAGATGAAGCTGATAGTGCATTTTTAGAAAAATTATCTAAATTTAGAAGTAAACTACAAAGTGTTATTCAACCTTATAAGCTTGAAGATGTTTTCAATTATGATAAAACTAGTTTGTATTACCAGATAGAGCCTTTCTGTACATTAGCAACAGGTCCAGTTTCAGAAACAAAAAAAGCAAAAGAAAGGGTTACAATTTTATTAACTTTTAACACAATAGAAACAGAAAAATTAAAATCATTATTCATCTATAAGTATAAAAACCCATATGACTTAGAAATATTGACAAAAAAAATTACAGTTGAGTATTTCTGGAACAAGACTGCTTGGATGCAAAAATCTATTTGGTAACATTATTTAAAAGATTTGGATTCAATAATGTGTTTTAAAAATTGCCAAATATTACTTTTAATTAATAATACATTAACTCATGATCTTGAAGACAACATAGTATTAACTAATATAAAAATAGAGCCCTTGCCTAAATATACTATAGCCTATCTTCAGCCAATGGATACCGGGATAATTAATTCTTTTAAAATAAGTACAGTATTACAGATTTGTTAATTAATTTTGTACACCATTATCAAGAATATTATTATTCTAAAAAAAAAAAATAAAAAAAAATAATAATAAAAAGAAAATAAAAAAGAAGCAATGAAAAAAAAAATAAAAAAAAAGTGACAAAAAAAGGAAAAAGTGTAGTTCATTCTTGTTTTAAGATGTCCTAAATTAGTTAACAAGTCTGTAACATACTATTATTATATACTAACAAAATTTTATTTATTTAGGCCAAATATAGATGTTTTCTCATTCAAAACTATTTGGATGCATATAAATTTGCACTTGAGACTCAGTTAGAACTAGTCCCAGTTAATATAAAAAAAGCAATAGATTATTGTGCATTAGTATAGAATAGATCTCAAGTGAAATAATTAGGAATTGTTGACATAAAATAGGAATTCTTCTAGTTGAATTGAATAATGATCATTTTTCTCTGCAAGAATTCTCACATTATAATGAATATCTAGATGATGAAAGAGAAGTTTATTATCTTATTGAACAATTTTTAATTAATTCTAATAATCTTTTACCTACTTCAGAATATATAAAAATTAACAATAACTTATCTACAACTAAGATTCTTTTAAACCAAGAAATTTTAGCTGCTCTTCAAGAGAATAATGATAATGATAAGAGTGAATCTATACCACAAATTCTACTTAACTTAGCACTAGCAAGCTTAAAGAATATAAGGTTGTTATTATTGAATCTAGTGTTTTGACCCAGGTGGGTTTCACCTGGGTCACCTGTGAGTAGGTCAGGTATCTGGGTAGAGATGATTATGACCCGGATAGGTTAACCATAGGTCACCCGAAGGGTTAACTGCAGGTCACCTGAAGGGTCAACTACAGATCACCCAATGGGTCAACTGCGAATCACCCAATGGGTCAACTGCAGGGTCGCCTGTATCATCTCCAATGGGTATATTGGTGGTATTATCATGTAGTAAAATTTATTTCGGCATAGTAACAGAAGGAAACGTTGATGTTATATGATTGATTTTACATATAGTGTGAATTACATAAAAAAATTTTTTTACAATACTTTACTGATTTTGATCAGTCAGCTTATGATTATAATCCAACACCATTTTTATTATAATAAAAATAGCGTTGGATTATAATCATAACATCTCCTAACTGACTGATCAAAATCAGTAAAGTATTGTAAAAAATTTTTTTATGTGATTAACACTGTGTATAAAATCAATCATGTAACATCAATGTTTCCTACTGTTCAGCATAGTACATATCTAATTGCCATAAATATTATATCAATATAATGTATGCTGTAACATATTATAGCATTACAGCTTAAAAAATTTAGTATTACGAATAGTATTGGTGTATGATTTAGTAAAGTAGTGAAGTATACTTCAAAATCACATTTGAGTATATAAAATTAGAATACTATACTTATTATATAAAACGGTCTGGAAGAACACTATCAGCTATAGCTAGAAGAATATAAATTACACCATCATTTGAAGGTCTAAAAAAGGCATCGTCAAAAGAATGTTATCATAAAAAGAGTATCTTTTTGATTATCGGTTGTAACCTGAAAGAACATAAATTGCATTAATGTCACAATTATTTGAAGGTCTAAAAAAAGCATCTTTTTGATATTGGCTATGATCTGAAAGAATACTATCAATTATGACTGAAAGAAAATTACAATAATATGAAGATTTAAAAGTATTTATGCAACATTTGTTTAGAACTTTGGCATTCTTTGAAACTGATTTAAAAAAAATTCAGAATGCTGTACTATTTACATGTCTGTAAAGAAATGTAAATTAATATTTTTGTAGTTTGTACAATTGAACTGACAGTTCTTATAATAAAAATTTTTATGTTCCTTATAAAGTAGTGTACTATTTCTGATGCCGGGCTCTAATAAATATTTTTTAAAAAAGTTTATTATACTGTTATAGAGCATAGATGTGTTCATTATAAAAAGGTAAGTTGCAAGAATAACTGCACCCTCTATTAGTGATTTACTGACCTGATTTTATAAGTTTTTAAAGCCTAAAGTCTAGTTTCTCTAATGTTATGTTTGCATAAATTTTATATACATTTGCATATTATATATATATATTACTTTATACTCAGTTGTGACCTATCATCCATACTCACATGTTTGCTAATTTAATGTATTATACTCTACTACTTTACTAGACTATACACTACTATTTGTATTACTCCTAAAAATTATGACAAATTACCTAAATTAATTCAACAGATCTAGATTTAATATAATTGTTTTTAATTGTTCTGGATATTTTATTAAAATTTTTATTATATAAGTTTATTATATATTTAGTCTATATTTAGTCCCAAATCCTACAATACAAGCTATTACATTTAACAAACAACAATTTGCTTACTGTCTCAGGTGACATTCAGCTTCTTTTCAAAGTGAGTTGGTTTTCTGCATCAGAGAAAAGTCGCTTACTTGGAACTGAGGTGGCAGGAATTGATAAATATTTACAAGCTATTTTACTTAAAATAGAAAAAGAATTCTGTTTTTTACACCACTAGGCATAAACATCAGCAGTTTTGGATAAGACATCTTCATTTAAATAGTCATCAATCTCAGATTTTTTATTTACTTTTTAACTACTACTAAAGATTTTTTCATAAAACTAGAGGCAGTGGTTTCTTCATGGATTTCTGGATCGTCAGTTATAGATGTCTCTTTCCAAACTTGAAATTCGGCTTGCAATTTACTAATTGTTTTAGTTCATAAGGTATTAGGCCGTGCATTCATTAATTTTAATTGAGGATCTAGTAGAGTGGCTAATAGTTTAATATCTTCTGAATCTTGCCAGTAGTGCCACAAAGAATTATAAATTACTTCTTGAATCTTGGCGATTATAGTTTTAGGTGAGAATTGACTTTCTATATCATTATCAAGCTCTTCATCACTGAAGTCTTCATTTAATAACTCTTTATTTAGAGTTTTAAAATATTAGTTAGCACTTGATACTTTATAATATATAGTTATTAACAAACAGTGCTGATGATTTTCTGTGGTGATATTTATTTATTTTCAAAAATAAATAAATATCACTGCAGAAAATATCATCTCACTTAAACATTAATTAACAATTTTAAATATTTACCATTATTAAAGTTATCAACAGATTCATCAAATTCACCATCAGCAGATGCATTAAATTCACCATCAGCAAATTCAAACTTTAAAAATTCAATGACTGGATTGACAATCGAAATAGTAACATATTAAATTCCACTAAAATAAGTTGTCATTTCATCAAATGGCTTAAATACATGAATCAATTCTTCTAATAACTGCCATTCATAGTCTTTAAGCATGCATTGTTTTAACTTTTCAGAATTTTCTTTAACACTAGTTTCTTTTTGTAGAGGTAAAGTCCCAGAAAGCCACTCAATTGTCAGATGTAACTTTAGGAGTCTCTTTCAAGATTGATATGAAGAATTCTAGCAGGTTTTTGAGTCATTCATAGTACATAAAATGGATGAAGTTTTTTTACATATTTCTATCTCATCGTCTTCTAATTCATTATCCATATTTTTAGAATCGTGAAGTTGGATAGGATTTATACTAGTCACCTTACGGCTTGCCAAGTCAACTTGTGCCTGATCAAGATGTTGACATTGTTTTGAAGATTGAAAAAAGCTAATAAGCTTTTTAATTTGTTTAATATATGGATTTATAACTTTTAAGGCTGTAAGACTGTGAGTTGGAGTGTGTGCACAGTACAAGGAAGGCATTCTATGCTATTTCAAATTTTAATTGCTTTTTTTATATTTGTACCATTATCAGTTATTGTGCAAAAAATTTTACTAACTAACTGAAACTCTTCAATTTTATTATCTAAAAATTTCTTTATACTTTCAGCTGTGTATAGATATTCAATCTTTTCAATAGATAGAAGTACATTACGTACTTCAAAGTTAGGTGTTAACCAGTGGAGGGTTACTCCGATATATCCATGATTAGCACGGGATGTCCACAAGTCTGTGGTTATAGAGGCTGTTTCACAAGTAGTGTTGAGCAATTTTTTAAGTTCTACTACATCATTTGATAAGCAATATTAATATTTTTTTAATATACTTGTAATTTGGCGGTTTAAATGCAAGATCAATTTGTTGCATCATTTTATGATATCCTTTACTACATACAATGTTAAATGCTAAAGAATCAGTAACCAGCTATTCAGTAGTAATTTTTTGTAACTCTGATTGTCTAGACATGTTATGCAGTTTTACTTGTCTAATCATATCACTTATACTTAATTGTTGTTTTTCATTTGAACTTAGTGATTTATCTGGCCCAAAGATCTTATGAACTGAGTGCAAGTGCATTTTCATATTTCCAGTTGATCCATCATGTTTATAGCTTGTATTACCTTCAGTATCTGCTCCTTTTCGAAATACAACTATCTTACGAACATCATTCTCACCCACCTCTTCAAAATATTTCCAGACATGGCTTTTTTTATTAGAACTAGATGGTTTAGAAAAATTTACTTGAATCTTCTTTGCACTTGGTTCTTCGGCTGGTTTATCGATGGCCTTTCTTCTGCTTATACTAGTAGAAGATTCAACAACCTCTTGAATATCATTATTAGAGATATGATCAACTTCAAAGATGTATTCATGATGATTATCTATACTTATTTTAAAAAATAGGAATTTTAATAATATTTGATTTATTACAGTACACAAATAGAAGCGTATGAAAAATTAAACAAGAGATAATGTTAATCTTTATTAAAGGTCAGAATGAGCTTCTTATATACATAATGTTATTTATTAAACAAATATTTAATCTAATCTAAATCAGAATATTATTATCTTTCTGAATTCGTCATAGTAATACTAATCATTTTCTTTGACGAATTTAATTATATAATTTTTAGATAATTAGGATTAAGAACAGTATTATATATGAATCATACAACATTTCTTCAATAAGAACTCAATATCAAAATTATAAGTTCTTCTTTAACCTGAGCTAATTGTATAATTTTAGTAATATTTGCATGAATTATATGATGTTTCAATGAGGATTTAAGATAAGTTCTTTATAATTTACCTTCTTTATATTTTCTATTCTCCTTATTATTCAGATCTATTTCAGAACATTTGCATGAATCATATGATGATGTTTCAATGAGGATTTAATATCGCTATAGCAGGTTCTTTATATCTTTCCTTCTTTATATTTTCCATTTAATCATATGATTTTTAGATAATTAGGATAAAGAATGATATTATATGTGAATTATATGATGTTTCTTCAATAAGAACTAAATATTGAAATGATACATTCTCCTTTAACTTGAGCTAATCATATGATTTTTGATTACATTTTAATAATATTTGCATGAATCATATGATAATGTTTCAATAAGAATTTAATATTGTTACAGTGGGTTTTCCTTCTTTATATTTTTCATTTTCCTTTTATTCAGATTTATTTCA
This sequence comes from Cetraspora pellucida, assembly GCA_910591915.1. Lineage (NCBI taxonomy): Eukaryota > Fungi > Glomeromycota > Glomeromycetes > Diversisporales > Gigasporaceae > Cetraspora > Cetraspora pellucida. Next base: position 7,700 of record CAJVQA010011231.1, read on the forward strand.
GTTAATTTATCTTTGCATCGTCCCTTTTTACTATTGCCACTCATCTTTATGCATAAATTTACTATTATATCTTTACATTCTTCCTTACATAGTATATTTACTTTACATGCCACACTTATTATTTTGTATGTACATACATATATAACATATATACCTTTTCCTTATACTATTTATGCATGAGGTCTATTATGCAGTATAAACAGTTAGACTGCTATATTATTTTAGAATTCCCAGATGGCATTCAAATAATTAAACAATAAAATCAGAAGCTCTTTAACACTTACTTTGGACCTCTTGACCGTCGATTGGTCTGTTAGTTTAAGTTCACTTAGTGTTGCCACTAGGGATGTCAATGGTTCAGTCATGACCGTGACCAATACCAGTTCAGTCACAAATTCTGACTGACTGAACCAACCATTGGACCGATACTATATTTTGTTATTTATCATTGTAACGATCTATAAAATAATTATCATGATATAAAAATAAATTTGTATATAACAATTATTTTGGCACAATCCTTATAATCAAATCTAACTAAATTAGCTAAATGATATTTAATAAATAAATGTATATACTAGAAACAAAGTACATAGTGTATAGTATACAGGCAAGTTAATGTGTTTGTACAATTCTCAGCATTTGATTGGTCCATGTGACTCTGTTCATCACATATTGTTATGTGTTGCCTATTTTTCACAAACATTTTTCACCCCTTATATATGTGTGATAACTTGTGTACACGTAAGCATTGTCAGAGGTAAAACCGACACTTCATGGAGCCTGCGAAATGAATGTTATTGTGGCATACTTACCTAATTAGAGTTGCTATGACGATCTATATAAAACATGTGCGCCTGGCCCCAAAAGATACCATATAAAAGTACACAAGCCTCCATAGGACCCAACCACCCTCCAATTAAAGCAAGGTTGACCTGGACCGACCTGTTGTGCTGGGAATGGATGTTGACTTCATTTGCCTTACTTGAGGCAATGCCAAGGGGGTGCGATTGAAGACAATATGATGAGTTCTGGCCCCAGGATCATGTAACTAAAACATTTCTCAATGAAGTCATGAGAAATGTTAAAGTAACGAAAGGCTGTATGAAAGGGATTAAAGGTTATAAAAAATAAGGTTGAGAAGTGTTAATAATAATGAGGAGAGTCATGGTCTTGCGCGAGCTCTTTTCTTATTCAATTTATTATAAAAAGGGTGGAATTTCTCCCTTCCGAAAGGTATCTCAATACAGTACAGAATAGTTCAGCATAGTCCAAAATAGCCCTTAACAATATAATTGTATTTCCCTACAAAATACTAATAAAAGTTAATAAAGATCCTTTTAACTTGTAAAATAAACCCACATTCTTTTAAATTCATAACACTTATTTTGTAACACTCTTCTATGATTGCCTTGACCTTGTGCCAAATCGTAAAACTGCCTTTATTATCTTTGAAGAATGTTGTGTGGCATAATCTTTTTTCTGGCAACAATTTGTCGCATTTGCCTTATCTCTGAACTCGTCCATTAAGCCTGTAACAGCGTATATTTTCTAAAATACTATTTCAATATTTAATGTGGCCAGTACTATTTACCCTTCATGTGTACAGTATAATGGACGAAAATAAAACCCAAAATCGGTTTTATTATATTTATTTAAGGTTTTTTTTCCCAATGGGGTTTTTCTGTCTAAATTTATATTTATCTCTATTATTAAACTTAATTAAATTTATTTTATAATAAAATATTACATTATTAACTATATATTATATTATTACAGATTATATAATTTAAAAATATAAATTTATTCCACATTAGTTTATTAACTCTAAATCAAAAAAGCTTTAACTTAAATTAACTAACATTAATTAAATAATGTTAAATATTAAAATTTTAAATTACCCATCGGTCATAGTTCGGTCATGACTCATGATCGATGATGACTGACCGAAACCAATCGTGACCAACCATTGACATCACCAAAGTCAGGTATGTAATTGCTAATCAAATTTTGATCCAGGCTTGAGTATTATTTTAATATCAACATATTCAATTAATAAAGATTTTAAGGTATTTGTTTAATAAACATCTATACAGAAACTTGAACATCTTAATTTCATAGTAACTATGTTGTAACTGTATAGTAACTACTTAAGCTTAATAGTAACTATACAGTTATTACATAGTTACTATGAAATTAAGATGTTTAAGTTTCTGTATAGATGGTTTTCTTGAAAGTGAAAGAAATTTTTGACTCTTCGGGTGCCCCATTGGAGGTAATCTGAGTAACCTTAGTACTTTAGCCATCCAGAAAAAAAAGTGACAGTCATGTGACTTTGGCAATTAATGAAAATTAAAACAATCGAATAAGTGTATAAATTAAAGTAATAAATATTATTGTTAGAGTTAGGGTAAACCTAAAATTATAACATATATCAAAATTTAAAAAAAATTTTTTTGTTAGTATGCAGAATGTTGTTTCGTAAGTGAAATTTCAAGTTATTACTGAATTTCAAAAAAAACAAAAAAACAAAATTTTTATGTTACACCTGATCTTGGCTGGATTCCAAAAACTCACGTATCTGTCACTTTTTTTTCTGGATGGCTAGGGTACTAGGGTGACCTATAAAAGGCTGAACTGTATAGAGGGATACAGGTGACCCATATGGAGAGATATGGGTGACCCATATGGGTGACCCATATGAAGGAATACAGGTGACTCATATGGGTGACCCGAGTGGATAACTAATCTGATTTTTACCTAAAAGACTCATGGCTCACCCAACAGGTAACCCGGGTGGTGAATTTTTAAACAGGTCAAATCACTAATTGAATCCATTTAAAACTTTATGCATTAAAAATAAAGACTTAAAGGTTATTAAATTACTTAAGAAGCATATTTTAAGTTTAATTACTCAACAAAAAAATCAATTAAATATAGAGAATTTCTTTAGCAATAATGAATAACTAAAGGGTGTGGCGACCTAGTGAAGTGGTCAGGTTGTCAACCCTCCAAGTGGTAGGCTAGGTGTTCAAATCTCATCGATGGCGAAAATTTGGATAATCATCTATGTAATATTCATATTACGGCAACTGTTACTAATGATTGGGTTAGGATACCTGTAATGGCAATCACACCAGCATGACTGGCAGG